>JAMKCH010017913.1:0-70102 GCA_023653785.1 Ophioderma brevispina
CCTTACCATCTACTCAGATCCACCATCATTCTAATTGAGCCGACAGTCCCCTTCTCTGAAACACTTAGGCAATTGCCAGGAAGAAGTTTAGCCGACTGTGATAACAGATGAATGGACTTTTGTTCTACTTTCCATAGAATTGGAAGCAGGGTATCTTACGAACACACTTCCTCATTGGCTATAATTCCCTGTATACCCAACGGGTAGCTAATTCCCATCATGGACCAAGACTGCGCTGCGAGCAAGCTAACAAACACCCCTCTCGTCACGTAGTGCCACAAGTCCGTACCGACCTTTTTTTGGCAAATTGGAGTTTTCTTTATGATTATGAAAAGTAAGTCACTGCGTAATATGTTGATACGCATTTCAGTTACAGTCTCAAATTTTTGCAGATTTATTATTTATATAATTCAGAGGCATTGGCTATTTTTATCCATTGGCTGTTTTTGTGGAAACCCTATTTCACAACTGACTTGAGAATATAAATTCATAAACCAAACCATTGCTTTCTTAAATCTGTTCATGTACATGTTTACCCCAATATAAATATTGCAACAGGTAAACCCTTAACAGAACTAGTACTTGTCGCTACAGGTTACTATGTTAAAATACTTAATATGTTAAGATATTTTTTCATATACAGCGCTGTACTTAATTAGAGTAGCATATCACCTCAGGTTCTAAGGTTCTCATTTAGTCATGGACAAATCGACCACGAAATCTATCTGATTGCACCGATAATCACTAGATGTGTAAATCCCATTGGAATAGATGAAAAACAGCTAGTCCTTTGATACTATTTGTATTCCTCTGGTTTGGCGTGGGCCTATTCAATACATACAATAAGCATTTATACGCTTTTCCCCGGAGGCCTCAAGCGCTTACAACTAGAAGAAAGTTTAGTGTGCTAGAATTGATTAGCACAAAAAATTAAATTGCCATCATGAAAAATAAAACAATTCATATAAACAAAATTGCAAAGCAGAACATAAACGCATCATGTTAATAACAAATCAGTTTGGAAACAAATAGGTATCAGAAGCTTCTTAAAGGCATCCACTGAAACAGAGTTTTTCTGATATTCCTTGGCAGGTTATTCCCAGAGCTTAGATAACTGAAACTGTAAAAGTCCTATCACCAGCCTGTTTTTTGTGATAATACTCCAAACGGAATAATCCATGGATGAATGTAGATTTCTCTTTGGAATATAAGTTTTTAGGCAATCTGAATATATACATAGGTCAAGCCAGGAAGGATTTATAAACATACAGAAGAAATTTATAAGTTATTCTTTTTTAACTGGTAACCAGTGAAGAGATTTTAAGTAGAGGTGCAGATTCGTGCCGTCCTGTCTACTCTAACTACAAGCCGGCAGCCCATTTTGAAGGCGTTGAAACGAATGTATGTGTGATTTTGGTATTTTTTTGAAGATAGAAGCCCATTACAGTAGTCCAGACGAAAAAGAATAAGTGAACGTGCATCAATGATTGCATGATGTCCTTATCAATATATCTGCGCATCTGTGATATGTTCCTCAGTGATATTGATGGTACGACTGATTTTTGTGCATGTGACGCCATGGTCATGTTTGAATCGAATATGCACCCAGATTTCTGATAGTTGTGAGGATTTAATACAGAATTGCAATGGTTAAAGTAATTTCTGGAAGACGATGTTGTTAGTATGAAGATGAAGCAATGAAGAATTCTATCTTAGAGTCATTAAGTTTTAGTTTGTTTAAAGTCATCCAAATTTTGAGTCTTGAAAGCCAGTTTGAAGTTTGAAATTGCAACATTTAGTCTATCCGTTGCAGTTGGATCAAATGATACATAAAGCTGAGTATCGTCGCGAATCATATACGTGGGTAATCCACTTTGCGGTAACGTGCAATATCGCCAACTGGCAGTGTGTAGATGCTGTATCCAATGGGACCTACAAAGAGCCCTGAGGGAGCCAAGTTGGCAGTGACTCGGATTGGAAAGGTCAACCTGCAATGTCAACTCGCTGACAAAACCCATAGATATGAACGGAACCAGTCTAAGGATTTTCCTGCGACTCCAATGCGCTTGGATACACGGTAAATTAATATCTCATGGTCAATGGTATCAAAAAAATGCTGCTGCGAGGTCCATAATACCAGAAGCAAACATGTGTTTGGTTGATTGCATATAATATCATTGTTTCCCTTTATCAAAGCCGGTGATTGTATGAATGGGGATTTGCACAATTTATACAAAAAAGTATAATTCTTATCCTCCAGAAATTGCTGTAGCAGTGTTTCAGTCTCCTAAAGACGTTACCACTCCCTGTTTTCTTTCTCTTTATGTTGCATAAAAGCGCTAAACGATTAAATGCATAAAGCCTCTATGTAACTGCACGTCCATCAAATCCGGTCAATTTTTATGACACTAGCTTCGGATGGCGTATCCGGTCAATGTCATGTGGTGAAGGGGGTGGTAACCACTCAACCCTATTCTTTTATTCGGTAAATGTGTAATATGTTTTCATCATTTTTTCAACTACTGTAAGCAAATACTGTAAGCTAATGTTTGTACTGGTTCGTGTTTGTTCTTATATTTATTTTAACTTGAGACATATTTAACATCGCATTGGCAACAATCACTGAATGATTGTTCAGTCAAAAGAACCTTGGTTTCCACAATTTCGTGTTTAAAAATTAAAAGGCATGAATTTAAATTTATGAATGCTTATCTTCAAACATATCTCAACAGAAAAGGGGTCAAAATCATTTCTTTGGTGCAAAATTTAATTGTGAAATGTCTAATTTCGTATTTGCCCCTATACTAATGAAACACTAGCAATTTAATTTTGCCCTTTTTTCAATCTGAACATATGTCTGTAGCGTGTCCATAAAAATATGAAAATTCTGAATTTTTGCACTTACGTAAAGCTTTCTATCAAAAATATTCCCATCTGAAAGGATTAAGCTGAGAACTGTTTCTTTTTCTGTTCAAAATTTTTACAATTTCTAATTCCCTATAGGAAAAGATATGAAATTCAGCCTATGTTTTCTATTGAAATATAAGCATAACACATTCCCTTTGTTTTTTTAAGTTAAAAGGTAGGCAATCTATTGAGTGTCTAATCTATATGGAATCACTACATATCACATAAAATATGGATAACTTGAAATCTCTCGTTGCACCTTTAACTGAAACCCGCGCTTTATATAGCGTACACGACTCAACTCTCAGAAGTGTTACATAACTGCAAAGAAGTTACAGGTATTATCGTTAACAGACGTGAGAAAAACAAAATCCTAAGTCCATACGGACCACCTTACAAACAAATGTAGGTGCTACTTGTAAGAAAGAAAAAAAAATAGGTAAGCAATTTTAGTTTCACGAAAGAAAAAATATAATTTCAGGTTAATTTTAAATTATTCAAAACATAATTTATAGGCAATTCGTAGCATTGTTTAAATAAACAATATACATTGCAAATACCCCATGCTATATCGACTGTATAGTTTGATTGTTCACGTAGTGTAGAACCACAGTCAAGCACGGATCGAAATACAATCGACAGTCGGCGTGTCGAATTGAAACTGAATTTGCTTTAAATGGTGACTAAAATGCCACAAGTAGGTTATCATCTGGGAATTTGATGCCATTCGAATATCGATAAGATCCAAAGAATGTCTTGGGGGCTCAACTACTTATAGATCCTTTCTTCCCTGAGGTATTTCCGAGAAATACATCACGTCTTCAGATATCGTCTTTGCTAGGGGATACGGATAATTGAATTAAAGCATGGTTTCACCATTTTGATGAATAGTGAAACCGCACCTTTTCACAATTCATATGATATGTATTTGCAGGTGAAATAAGGCAACAATTACAACAACTGAAGCGTTTATTAGTCAACTTCACCTGGAATAACTATGAAACATTGATAGCAAACTGTGTTGCCCTACTTCACAAATGTTAGCTTTGTCGAGATTGATAAGCCATCGTTTTCTCACAGAGGTTTTTGTATAAAACAGTATCATGTTAACCTGTCATGCTGCCCATACGTAGCAGCTAGCTCCCATCGAAAGTTTCATGAGCAATATTTGATACAGTGGTGTTCGATTTTCAAATCGTTCTTTCTAATGCCAATGCCATTTCATACTTATTTAAATGAAATACAGATACTGTTCTTTATCTAGATATACAATGAAAGGGCACAACCCTAAGATATTAACTAATATAAGCCTTTGGATACCACTTATATGCTTAGAAATTACCACATTCCATCAGTCAATTAAGATGACACAGCCTTACATCCCGATTCGAATGGCGCTAGACTTCCAACGAATGAACCCGTCTTTGTTTGCCCAATTCCAACAGAGAATGCCAGCAGATTATACCAACGAGTAGCTGCGGCAGAAATTCGTTCAGCATGCTAATTTGTGAGTGTTTTATTTCCGTATCCATAACTGCTATAGGGGACTACGATCAAATATTAAAGAAATCGTGGCAATGTTTAAGTATGGACAAGTCAAAATCTTAAACCTCAAATTATGTTAGTTTTACGAACTTGTTACCTTATGACCTAAATGTCATTTTCAAACACCAGTGTAAGATTATGAATAATGCTGTTCAATAATAATAAAAGCTACAATCCTCGCAAAAGACTTGGAACACTTTAGAGACTGTAGTGATAAGCGTTCCCCCACTCCCCCATGCAATGTTGAGAAACGACAATGCACTCGGCATATTCCCACTTGTTTATGTGCAAATGTCATTATAGGTGGAAATTAACATGACAACAACGCTGAGCCACTTCTTTAGCCACAAAGGTGTGTAAAAGCCGCTAACCCATTAAATGAGAATGCTATAGGGACGAAGCATAATTATAACCAACGTTAGGGGTTAAATTCATGGTATAATGACTAGACCGATTGCACATAAAATGAAGTGGTCTATACCTTTGGCCTCAGTTGACTAGCATGTGACGGTATTAATATCGCATTGTATTACTGATGATACCAATAAACCATATACTGACTCAATAAACTGGAATGGCTGCTAGATGTAGCTTTAACCCGTGAAAAAGTCAATAACATCCTTCCACAAGGCTGGTTGATTTGGAGCAAACCTAACAGTGCAGTGGTTTGGTGGTCATCAACAGACTGACAGTTCACCCACAACGACAACTGTTCCTTTGACGCTTGTTCATTCGGCATTTTAAAGTTATTTCTGGAGCTCGAGTCTCACAATTCTCGCCAAGTTAAATACTGCATCTTTGGAGAAACGATGGCACTACTTTTGAGGTTTGTTCACACCAAATGTAGTTATACGAATCACAAAAACTATTAGTTTAGTGTACTCAATCCGCCGAATCCTGCTTCCTGACACAATATGAATGACGTTAGTAATTTGCCTTTTTGTTTGTTCTTTAAATATGCACGGAACAGGTTCTGATGAAAAATCACAACACCAAAGCCTGAATTATTGACATTAACTACATTGTCCACATTAGAGTTAAATAATTCTGACGCAACGTCTTACCCGATCCTCAAGACACTAAAATCCGTGATTTTCTGAAATATAGTTCCAAACACCTTAACGACGATTCGGAAATAATCAGGCAAGGAAATAGCTCGGTCCTATCAGCGTCACGCCATACTCCCCTCAAACACGATACGGTATCACGTCCAATGGATCTATTTGGCTAATTCATTCTTACATCATTCGAAACACTGAATGGCGAATATACTAAATATAGCATACAGAAGGAAGATAGGAACACAGTTGAAGCCTTGCCAATGGTCTTTCAGATCAATTATCCGTAAAGACATAATCATTCAGCCAAGGGACAATTTCCTTTAGCAAAACCAAAACCATGACCTACTCCTACGCAGATCTGATGCTATGTGATGACGGTTGGCGAAAAAGGCCAAAGCCCGGGAGAAAAGTCGACGCCCATTGGTCAACGGAGCCTCAAGCCAAAGGGATGTGATTGGACGATGACTGGGCTTTATGTACAGTAGCAAAACAATGACCGAGACCAATGGGCCCATACACCCATTCTCTGCGGTGGACAAATCCGTTTTCCTCCGAATAAATCTTAATAAAACGTTATTGTTTTCAATTTAGATGGACTTAGCACATTTTGACACTAAACCGATCGACCAACTTTCTAGAAATCCCTTTGCAACCTCTATGGTTCTAAGTTCAGTATTCCACTTTAAAGTTGTTGGCTAAGGTACTCTATAAAATAAAAAGAAATGAATCAAAAATATCCTTTCCTTTTCTACTTATAATTTGTAATTTTTTTTTAATAAAATGGTCATTTCCCCCTCAAATTTTTGGAGTTCGCGAATATTGATAGTGACTTCAATATTCAATTACATTTCTTTATACATTTTAACAGGGGCAAAGGCCAACGGTAAAGGTTCAAATTGGTCCAGATAAGATGAAAAGTATCTCACCATTTCTTTATACATTTTAACAAGGGCAAAGGCCAAAAAGGTAAAGGTTCAAATTGGTCCAGATAAAATGAAAAGTATCTCACCATTTCTTTATACATTTTAACAAGGGCAAAGGCCAAAAAGGTAAAGGTTCAAATATGGTCCAGATAAGATGAAAAGTATCTCATAATTTCTTTATACATTTTAACAAGGGCAAAGGCCAAAAGGTAAAGGTTCAAATTGGGTGTGGACCAAGCATTTCAAATCATACATCCGTAAATCAATATCTGAATCTTCTACCTTCTTCGTAGTTGAAATATGCAAGAAAAGATAATGACGCAGCTATATTTTGAAATAGGATTGCATTGAAGAATACTTTAGAATAGCAGTAAAGATTACATACAATGTACACCATGCTTTGCTACAAACACACGTACACAGTTTTAGCAAAAGACGACAAACCCAGATATTTGAATATTTAATAACTACGGAAGCATCAATTCATCAGTTTAATCTGCTTCAATTAAATATAAACAAGCTACGGGCACACGGCAAGTCTAGAATGGTAAAACAAATCTGTATTGATAGATGTCTCTTATCAATTTTCATTATCGCGCTGAGTATGTTTCTTTACTCTCAATTACAAAAGAGAACAATGTTGCCAAGAGCATTCCCAGTATTTTATTTACTATTCTAGCTACATTGGCAACACAAATCACGTGGAGTAGTGAACTACGTTTACGATTGCAATAGAAGATTATTATATACTAGGCGGTCCCCTGGTTTCGCGATCATCTGGGTTTTGCGATCACCTGGCTTGAATGACCCTTGGGTTTTGTGTTTTTTTTACTTTGAAGTGACTTTTAAAATTTTCGGCATCAACAATCAACCCCACCCTCCAAGTTTAATACACCAATGATTACCCTACTTGACCTCTTTTGACCTTGAATGACCCCTAATGACCTTGTCGTGACCCTCAAAATTTTCGGCATCAACAATCGACCCCGCCCACCAAGTTTCCATCTGGATACACCAAAGTTTACCCTATTTGACCTCCTTTGACCTTGAATGACCCCTGAGGACCTTGTCGTGACTTTTGAAATTTTCGGCATCAACAATCGACCCCGCCCACCAAGTTTCATCTGGATACACCAAAGTTTACCCCATTTGACCTCCTTTGACATTTAATGACCGCTGATGACCTTGTCGTGACCTTCAAAATTTTCGGCATCCACAATCAACCCCACCCTCCAAGTTTCATGTCCATACACCAATGTTTACCCCATTTGACCTTTTTTGACCTTGAATGACCTCTGATGACCTTTGATCCACTAACCAATACAAACTCGGTCTTCAGTAGGTCAATGGGCACCCACCCACCAAGTTTCAGGAACGTGCGACCCTCAGTCTCCGAGAAAATAGACGCGGTCCATTTGACCTCTTTTGACCTTGAATGACCCGATGACCTTTGATCCACTAACCAATACAAACTCGGTCTTCGGAAGGTCAAGGGGCACCCATCCACCAAGTTTGATGAACGTGCGACCCTCGGTCTCCGAGAAAATAGACGCGGTCAGACAGACAGACACACTGACAGACAGACAGACCACCAGTATTATTATATAGACTTGATATCAAGCTTGTCCAAAAATACATCTGTATTCTTTCGTTCTCCTTATCTCTATCTAGTTATTATTTTTTGTATTATAGAATGGGAGAGCCTTATATGCATGATTCTAGCCGAATCTATGACGAAGCGAAACTCAATTCAATGCACGCGAGGATCAAGTAAATGATACAACCCCAGTGGTATTTCTCACGCCTAGAAAGCGAGAGGGCCGGGTTCGAGACAGTGTATTTTTGTCTTTATTTAGTTCTGTGCTCGCCAGTTTCTCCGAGCTTCTATATAATAGTTATTATTTTGTAAACAAAGAATTGAACAACCTTTCCTTCTTATATAGTCCATCAAGGTGTGCTAAAAGAACAGTAATTCTTTTCTCAGTTATTATGATATATTTTTTATTAAGGTCTAGGAGATATTATTGCAACAATTTTTTTACTTTTACATCGCAAGCACCTGTTGCTGAAATAAGAAACGTTTAACTAGGCTAACAATATATCCGTTCCTTTCACACCATATATACCCCCCGCCACACGCAGCCCCCCCCCCCCACACACACACACACACGCAAGCACGAACACGCACACAGCTGAAAGATGGCAAACACAAAATCCCAACATTCCTATCAGTAGCATCGCTCATGCCAAATATGATCATTTCTGAATTCGTTCTAATTAGTGAAAGAAATTTTTGTGTTATCGTACGTTTAAATTTTTACAGAATAATGTGTCAAAAGTCTGGAAAAAATCAACAATAGGAAACATATCTACGGTCATTAGTTTCAGGATTATTGCCTCATAACGGTTCAAGAGCTATTTTCTTTAAGATTGCTCCGATTTTGACGAAACTAGTCTCAAATTGTTTGTCTGGTCATATCCTATAACAGAAAATGCACATTTATTCTGCATTTGCTATTTTAGTATGTAAATTAGACGGTGAGTATTAATGACCTCATTTGATATGTAGACCATTGTTACATTTTGACCTCTAATTACGTGACCAAATACTGAAATCAGTGCAAGTATTATACTTCTTGGTCCTCTGAGACTATATAAAGAATTTGAGACCATTTTGAAATGAATCGGAGCATTTTTAAAAATGGCAAAAAAAGACGGATGTCTGGTGAAAAAAATAAGCAAAACTACTTCACATCCTAGATTTTTCGCTTCCATTTAAAGAGACATGAGGAGATTTCAGAAAGAAGCGCCCCCAATTTTTCCTCGAATCTAGGTTTTTACATATGTTACGTAGAACTTAGTTATTTCTTAATTTTATTTATTTTGATGTTCTCTGTGTATTACAGTATAATGTCCTATACGGGCTGGAGGCGACTTTGTGTGTAATAGCGCCCTCGATTTATCACTATTTCACGTGATCCACTATAGCCTTTGTAATTTCGCGCCAGACATTTTGCCTGCGCAGTTTTGTTTTCATTCCCGACTTGATCTCTCAACGCATCAGACGATGTGACTTTAACCAGCGCGCCATTATGAATTCGATGATAGGCGGAAGTTTGCGCGTCTTGCAAACCTATCAATCTTAAATACTGCATACAATGCAATTTGATTTAAAATGTTGTTAGGCGAGGTAGTCTGGTAATATATTTATGTCGGTCGGTAACCATGGGTGGGCCCACTAAAGCTGTATGTTACCGTGAGGCAAGTTCGACGACGTCTGGATGCGCACCATAGGAGTTTAAGCCGGAAATCCAAACGTGAGTACATGTATAATTAAAATGTTTTGGAAGATATGTGCAATTTGGAGTGAAAATGATTAAAATATAGTCTGAGAGTTGGAATCCAAGGAACATTAATCATATTCACTCTAAAATTTGTATTATGCAATTCATTAAAATAATTGATGAATGGTATTTAAAGTTTCCAAGAATCTTGTTGAACAAAAATTATACAAGAGTAGTGAATTTGGAATTTATTGTTATCTCTGACACACCCAATGTTTTAATGACATCATGGCGGTGATGAAAATAGGTGATTTATGTTTAAATTAAATGTTTGTTTTGGAAATAAATTTTCCTGCACAAAATGATTCGTTCCTGTCAAATTGAGGAACGAATTTGGCAATTCAGAATAGGTTATTATTATTGTTCTATTATTGAACATTAAATTACAGCGTAACTGTGCTGTTTGGTGTTTGGTGTTCTGGAGGTACATTACTTTGAGATTCATCATGACCGTGAAATAGTGCTACTGGTGTACTATAATAACTCTAACCATGTCTCTGCCCTACCGAGTAGAACTGAAATTAGTCACGCATCGCATAACCGTGCGGAGTTATAGTTGTGTAACCGTAACCAAGCTGTAACTGAACTTGAACTAACGGACATTGAGGTGATATAAAATCGTAATCCAGCTTCAGTTAAATACAAACTAAGAGTTTACAAGGTATGTCAAAATTACATCTTTATAAACTGGAGAGAAACATCTGTTTCCAAAGTAGTTAGACCCGCATCATCGAACATGAACTGTAGTATAAATCGGGTCGTGAACTGTTAATGAACGATGTTGACAAAGCAAATGAACTCTTGGGTCATTAAAGTCTGTGCGTAGTCTGTAACAACATTCAAGTTTGTAATCAGATTTACACTAAATGAACTGGTGTTAACTTTTAGATAAGCGTGGATTGAAATGTGATATGAAATATTACCTTGTGTGTGAAACTTGTCTGATAATCAGATCAAGTGAAAGCTATGGTATATATTGAGTAGAAACACCTAGTGAATATCAGAAACAATATTCGGCCAAATTTCCCCTTGACAAACAAAGCAGAAGTTCTGTTAAATGATTGTGGTCGATGGAATAAATCATTGTGTATGGGATTTCAGATTATTTCAGTTTTCGTTTTCTTCTGTTGTGTCTAGTATCCGTGGTCAGATGTCAAATTTAGATAACTCGGGCATGCTAATCCAGAATTGGTTAGCAACATATTTAGAATGCTTACCAATGTATTAGATCACACCTGAAGTGAATAAGCCGAATACGCCGTCTTTATGTAATTAGATGATGATTTAGTAGTTTCTGTCGTGCACGACAGAAAGTCAAACCATGGTTTCTATGGGGAATGATTACGATAGCAGGCAAGTTCAAAACAAGGTTTGCGGTTTTCTTTTGCACCTGTTTGTCCAATATACCTTCCAAACGTTCTCGGTTGGTGGTCTACAGCCTATCCAGTTAAATTTGAGAGAAATTCATATCCTAAAAAAATCTCCTCCTGTCACTTTAAAGCTGTTGTGCATGAGGAATAAACCCTTCAACCACAAGAAGGTGATACATGGATGATTAATGTTATGGCACTCCTGCAACAGATGAGTACCAAGAACATGTCGAAGATCAACGTTTAAGCTGAGAACTATCCCACGGAACTGTTTACTATTTTGGGTGGTTTCTAAAAATCAACACTACGCTTGTTGTATTGTAGATTGGAGCCAGTATTTTATAATTTAACCTTCCGAATGGGATCTAATGTTACCAGACTGAATAGCATTGTTCAATAAGAAACTACTTCGCGGTGTCCTTAGTAGATCGAAATCACAAATGGTTCACTTCAGTATAAACTTATGTTTACTACATGCATACAATAACTGTACCATGATCCATATCTTCAACTGTTGCCAATATTTACTCAGAGCTAGAAGACACAACTGGAGCTGGAAGATACAACATGGTGCTGCGCCAAATCATCCACCACATTGCCCCAGCAATTGTAAGGGCAAGAGCCCTGACTCTGAAAGGCAATGCTTACAGAAATGTCAAGTGGTCAATTAATGAGAAGCATGACAGGATCCACTACTGTCAGGATTGGGAGATTGTTTGGGATGAAGATAAAAGTCGTGCAGTGTTTCCACCAGTAATAGTGGTAATTGCAAAACGCCCGGATATCACCATATATTCTTACAAAACGATGTGTGGTGGTCGAGCTGAGAGTCTCAGGAGAGGACCACTTTGCACTTGCAAATTCAGAAAAAAGGAAGACTTATAAAGGTATGCCGATCTCATGCAAGTATGTCAAAATGGTGGAGGGGAAAGTAAAAAGTATTTTCCCGTTAAAGTGTCTCTAGAGGCTTGGCCACCAAACCAAAGCAGCATGTGTCAAATACTTGAGTCTTCTAACAAAGACAACAAGAACAATCAATAGATGAAATCTCTAAAAACGCCCTAAGAGCAACGTTCATGATCTGGGCTCTAAAGGAAACAACAATATGTTGTAAATCGGGAGTTAGTTACAAAGACCCGAAGTGCCAAACAGCTCTGCAGCTGGAGAGGAGAGTCCCCGAGGTCAAAGGGCTTAACTCACCTCCGCCCGTCCCAAGTCGCATGACAAGCCAGGAAGCAGGCTCTATTTTGGCAAGATAAAGTTATCTAAATACATGTATATACACTTTTACCTGCAAAATCAAATAACCCAATGGCTGAGGAATAACAACCAGTGGCGTGCCGTAACAGGGGGCAAATTTCCCAGTCTTGGGAAATTTTCACTCTCAGGGGTCAAAAGGCTACATAACGGTGATTTAGCATTGATTTTTGCCAATTTTTTCCCGGCCAAGTCGTCAGTGGGGGTAACCTGCCCCCCCCCGCCTGTTACGCCACTGATAACAACTGTCTTTCCGATGTGCGCGTGAGGTCTTGGAGGGTAAACTTAAGGTGTAGTAAAAGATTGAATTATACAGTGTGAGTCAATTATAAAAACCCTACATTCAGGAAATATTTTTTTTCAAAGTTTAAACATTATTTTTGCTTGAATGTTTGCATTGGTTGTTTCGAGGATAACAGGCTCTCAGAAGATTTTTATTTGGTGCTTTCGTACTTTGGGTTCAAAAACTATTGTTCAAAAAAAAACATCAGTTTGAATTTAAAATGGTCTATTGTGTAACATATTATAAGTAAAAATATTCTTCAACAAATTTAAATTTAATATTGTTCAATCATAAAGCTCGGTTGTTGAAAAATCAACCCCCCCATTTTCCATAGCATGTCTCAGTCATGAAAATAAATGGAACTGCTCAGAGCATTTTTTTTTTACATCTCTAAGATAACTTATTTTGCAAAATACAGTACTCAGTGTCAATACATTGCGCGAAGAAACCTAAAGATGAAGTTTTATTCCAAATAAATTGAATAAAACTTAAATTCAATATCGCACTGTTTTTTCAAAGCGAATTGACAAAATGCGTTTTCAGCTTGGCTCCCAAGTTAGGTTAAAAGCACGAAATCTTGCTGATCCAAATTAAACTATGGTCCTACACAGCCTAGTTTGACTTTCTTATTTGGAAATTTGAACATTTTTTTCACTTCACTCATCATTTTCCTTTTGTAATCTCTGGGATTATTATTTTATAATCCTCATTATTCTCCCACCTTCTATTTTGTAAAACAATAACTTTAATGTTAAATGTTTTTACTCAAATCACGGCTAAGAAATATGTTCTCTGTTCCTCGATGTACGAATGCTCTGGGATATGTTACTGTAAACGATGCATCTTTGTTCGCTCAAAATCGGCTCAAATAGGATTTTTTTAAGTCTCTCAGCAAAATAGCATAACCTTTTCCAACTTCTTCTCCCAAGTCCCAAATGACACAATAACGTTTTTCCCAGAAAGCCTGTTTATTCCTCTTTATAGCCAAAGCAATCATTTAGCAAAAATAGTTATTAACTATTTAATTAGTTTTATTCTGAATGTAGGGTTTTTATTGACTCACACTGTGACAAGCGAGGGTCCAACATATCTTCAACACGCTCTTCTGATCTGTAATTATGAGCTGTTCGTTGTAGTAATAACCTAGATATATGAATTTCTTGTATTCTGGTTCCGGTATTTTATACACCCACTGTATATGGACCAGCTGATTGAACCGTAACCCACTAAACTATTTTTATTAGATTATAGACAAAGTTTTTCATTTGTAAACTTAGTTTCATCAAGAGAAAATAAGTAGGTTTATCTATATCCTTTACGTCCCTAGAGGAATTTTTTTCTTGTTAGATCTGGGGGAAATTTCCGCCTAAATTAAAATCAAAGTGCATTTAAAAGCAGTTAAGGGACGTTAGGGATAAACACGGTTTTTCTCTTGAAAACTTTGTTTTTCGAGATAAACACAGTTTTTATCTCAATAAACTGTTTATCTAGAAACACAGTTTTTATCTCAATAAACTGTTTATCTAGAAAAACAGTTTTTCTAAATAAACATAGTGTTTCTCTTTATAAACTATGTTCTTTCCAGACGAAATATGTTTTCTCTTGATATTTATTCAATCAAACTTTATTCATAAGGAACAAAGTAGGTACATAAAAAAACCCAGGACGCGAGTTGGGTAATCCCAACTCAAGCAGGGTAAATACATCAAAACACGAACAAAACGACAAAAAGCACCATTATAAGAAGAATAAGCATAATACAAGTTTAAAAAGATAAATTGGGTTGTGAGGCTGCAGACAAGAGAAAATGAGTGAGGCTAATAAGATAGGCAATGACTACCAGAGCCGCCTACTAGATTTTGATATATGGGCATTCAACCCACTGGGGCTCGTGTCTGCAGTTCCACAAAGAATAACTACAAAGCAAAGCGTTTTTGGACAGAATCTTAAAAAAAGATTTAGGGGCTCTAGCATATACAAATAGATAAATACAGTTTTTTCACTTGATAAACTTAAGACTTTCTAGATAACCAAGGTTTGTCTTTTGATAAACTAAGTTTTCTAGATAAACCTGAAGATCAGTTTTTCAAAGACTTTTCTTATCGTTTTAATAAACAATTTTTTTTTTAATAGAAAACTGAGTTTGTCTAGATAAACTAAGTTTATCAAGTGAAAAACATAGTTTTTCGAAACAATGCTTATCAATGCTTATTAATTTGATAAACCGTGCTTTCCAATATGAAAAGCCGGTATGTTTTCTGTTGATAAACTGTTGTTTTTAAAAGAAAAAACTATATAAAAAACTATATATATAGTTTATCGAGGATGTGGTTCATTTGGCTTGTCATAGCTGTACGCGACGTCTACTTGAAGAACTGGCCTACTTACACGGCGATAGTTGGGTTTCCAAAGTGACAGTTTCGTAAGCTAGTTGAAACAATCGGATTTTATTATGCAAGAGATGCAGGTAGCTCTGATTGTTAGGGCCTGAAGTGATACTTTGTTAGCTAATTGCGACATAGGAGCTTATCACACACTAAGTTGAAATAAATAGCTACGGGAGCTCTATTGCCAGTTACGGGAGACGTTAATATAATTGGTAGGTCCCAAAGTGATGTTTTGTTATGCTAATTGAGCTACCTCACCATATTATAGTGTACGCGGGAGTTGAAAAGAAAGAAAGGTGGGATTATATTGGGAAATACATAAGACTGTTCACCCAGTTCTCTACAACTTATATGAATGTCAATCATAGGCTTATTACTGCGTGTGCATGATGTATCATGAAGAGAATAAGACTTCCCGCACGAAATTCGCTCAGAATTACACTAGTCTATTCATCAAAATAAATTATCAGGTAAGTAACGTTGTTGGATTGCATTGATCGAAATTTACCTCATCATAAACTTTCTCATGAGTACTTATTTAAATCAGTCTTTAGCTACCTGGGATAATTTAGCTTAATTTGACGTTTGCAGTGATACAAAATTCGGTCAAAAATTGCAAACCCCTTTTCCCACGTATAAAATGATATTTTTATTGGGCTAGGATATCTAAATATTTAAAATAAATCAAGATGGTTTTAGGATTTACTAGGTAATGGGGTATGATATTGAAAGGCCTTGGGCACTGTATTAGTGCGAGATTTCTCAGGTATAGTACGCTATAATTGCCATACATTTCCCGTTTCCTAGAGTCTGCAAGTCCCTGTATTACCACAAAACCGGGTCACAGAGTAAAAAAAAAAACAAATTTAAATTTCACCTTCTAGCTTTCCTCAAAATAAAAATTAAAATCAATTTCGGGCATATATTTTTTTTTGAATCCATATATGCAAGCAGATAATATGGGTTCCCATGGCCATGCATGCACCCCTTAAACTAGCTCGTTCACGTAGCGTTGCACGTCGTCCGTACCTACCTCCTACAACGCTACGTACGGGAGTGTACTGAAAAAGCCAGCGTGGGTGCGCATGCAGCGGATCCGATGCGGAATAAGCAATTCAGAATCAGTACAAAAAAGCACTTATTGAAAATCTTTACCATTGATGTGTCCTAATTATATTTAATATACGCACATTGTTTCCTTGAGTAATTTTCCATTCTGGTAAAATATAGATTTTTGAAACGTTTTTTCTTTTCTTTAGAATAGGCACGAGCACACACGCATTATTTTTCCGCTGTTCCCCAATAAATTAACAACATAAACCGGAAGTGGGAGACGACTGGGTTTAGCTTTCAATTTTCGGGCATTTTGTGCTTTGTAGGGTCAACATTTCACGGATTAAAGCATGACTGGGTGCACCGTTTGTATTTTTAAAATCGCTGCTTGTAGGGATGCTAAGACATCAACGTTTTCATATATGCACGGATTTCGTGTCATAGATGACTGTAAGTATACCAAAATTCTTGACTTTGTGGCACAGTGGATCCCGTTTTTAATGAACTGCCGCTCTGGCTTAGGGAGAGGAGATAGTAAGGGCTATCGTAGCGGAGAAAGTCAGAGCAACCTCGGGCTACCCTTAAACCTAAACTAAAGTCTAACAATTTTAGTATCTTTATGACATCTCCTTAAAGAATTTTGATGTTACCAAAAGTAAATATTGTTCCAAGGGGTCCTTTCGGCGGCCATCTTGGATTTAAAGACATCAAATTAGATGAAAAGTGTTTGAAATGATTTAATGTTCAGTTACAGAGTTTTGGGTGCAAATGTGATAAAGGTTATTGAAATCTTGATTGTCCATTGTACAAGGACAAACTTTCAAAATGCATGGAGCTGGACAAAATTGTTGGTATGAGTATGAGCAAATCAAAAATGTTGTCATATTGTATTGTTTTGTATGAGAGTTAGGCACTTCTCATCCCTTTCCTTAGGCACTACTCATCCCTTTCCCATTTCCAGATTACTCATGCTAAGACTAACAATTTGACACCAATCTTGTTCTTGTTCTGGTAGGCTACTGCACAACACCCCTAAAAGGGGCAAACCGTGCAGGTGGTGCGCTTGATATTATTGATGTGGAGCGAGTGACGATGATAGTTATTGTGGTTGAGAATACATGTGAGTTATGACAGCTTCTTTAAATTGCTGCTTGTCCTGTATCTCAGTTATGTGTTTTGGCAAGTCGTTCCAATTCACCAGTGTTCTTGAGATAAGGAAAAATTGTTGCAGTCCTTGCTTGCGTAGATTGTTATAAAATTATTTGACGGGGTGCTGTATGACGAATAGGGTTATGTGATCACATAAAAACCCTATTCTTAACACATAAAAACCCTGACTTTAACGCTCATTTTAGCCCACAAAACGTCTTGTGGTTCTTAAACTATTGGAACATGCGCTAAGTACAGTACAGTATGGGCACATTGCTATGAATCATGGGATTGATTCAAAACACCCTCTGCCACTGACCCAAGACAGGGGTCCGCTCCGTGATTTTTTTTTGTCAGGTGGGGTTTGAAGCGATTAAGGGACGTTAGGGCTATGGCATATTATATTGACACCAATCAAAGATTTGGGTTACGAAATACGCGATAGTTTAGGAATTAGAGTGAATCTAAATGTAGGATGTCCTTTCAGAAAATCATGGCAGTTTACAATTACTTCTTCAGAGCTGTCGTTTAAAGGGGGCAGGACATCTTTTAGAACCTAAAAGATTTATTTATTTTTAGAAGCAAAATAAACAAAAATTTAACTTTTAGCAGCACTTCAACATTTTTAATTGAGCAATATTAATTGGTCATAAGGAGGCACTTCAGAAAACGGGCGGAGAGCTTCATACATTGGGAGGCCTTATGCGTGACGCCATCCTGTTTACTCCAGGGCACTTCCGGTTGCCAGCACTGCAGAACTGCATACGGTGATAGGTGCAATTGATAGGTGCAGAAGCTGACTACCGCGGTATTTAAATCTGTACAAGGTGTCTTTTTCGTACATTTTTACAAATAATGGAAATGGATTGTGAGGAATTTGAAATGGAGATGGCAGATGAGCGGTTTGAAGTGCTTTTGTAATGTGGAAGCCCAGAGCAGAGTTCTGATGAAGCTGGGTAGATTTTTGGGGAAGGAGAACGCGAGGTACACAGGCCGGCCGATTGAGCCTCCAGCAAGAAACAGAGTAGCACATAATGCCAAGGAAAATAACCGTGGTAATTAATTTCTGACATCATTTCCGGACAGATTGTTGTAAAAATATTGATCTGAAAAAATGTTGGATGGAATTTGTAATTCGTAGAAGAAACGCGATGCCATGAGCTGATAAACATGAAATACACAACGGGAGTGGCTTGCAATCGACACGATGCATGGAACCCAAGAGTGGGGATTTCCCTGATTTAATGGTTCAGTGTTTGTTGCTAATACTTTAATTCAAGGAATATTTCTGCACATAATTTCATGGCCAAGATTCTTTTTAATAAATGATTTGGTCTTGGAATAAAGGCTTGGAATTGTAATTTACCAACCCCTCGGACTGAGAAAAAAAAACACGAGTTATGCACGTTAAAAAACAGGGGGGGTGGGTAGACCACAGCCCAAGATAACGTGAGCTACCGCACGGGAAGTGAATATGACAGGCAGATGGTACACGCGTTACAAGCTGGCCGTCGCGCGTGGTCGTATGTGTTTGAAGGGGTGGGTGAGGTTGGAAAAATCCATTTCGCTTTGTTAATAAAGCTTTCTAAATGTAAAAAAATACCTTGTGAGGTAGGTGGCAAACAATACCTCTAAGTGCAAAAAAAAAGTCCAGAGAAAATGAAGCATATTTAAAGTCAAAATTGGAGACATAAAAAGTTTTTAAAATCTTGCTTTGGTTCAAGGGCTGTGAAAATGAAACGTGCACTGGCCCGTTTACAGCACATTCGCACTTGCTGTGATTATTTCACGATTGCTCGCTTAATACAAGTCATACAAAGTTCTAATCTCGCACAAATAACAATGAATATGTACTTATTAAGATTGAATACCGATCAAATTAATTTGCCTCTCAATAAAATTATGTTGGGATTTCTTTTTCAACAACTGTTCAAATGCTTGGCACATTATACGCTGTGTGTGCTTCTGCATCGCGTGTTGTCACATGCTTCTTGGTGCTCTAGTGGCAACACCGACTAAACAGGTTGACGTCACCCGGAATGTTGCCGGTGTTGTTACTTTTTTGGAAACGTTTTTTAAGCGTATGGCTGGGTGGGTGATTATTATGCTAATTAATAAAAAATGATGGGGAGATCATTGTAAACTGTTTCATTAAAAAAACAGCACATTTTAAGCTTTATGTTGATACCAAATTCGTTAAATTGTGCCAAAAAATGTCCTGCCCCCTTTAAGGTATAGTCACACAGAAGACAGTCTTGTTCAAACTTGCAAAATTTACAATTTTTATCCCGACCAGGGATGATTAGTCTGCGAGTATCCCCGTCGTCAACGAGACAAGGGATGCTGAAACGCCGAGCAGTAGGCGACAGCATCATGGAATCAAGAAGATCCAGCATGTTTAATTGGCGACGCCACTTGTTCAGTTCCCGATTAGTCGCCGACCTTGAAACGACGGCACAAGTTGTGACATGTTGCTGTCAAGACGTCGATTGGTCGCCGAGTTGTTGACGCCAAGAAAGGTCCCGTCACATGAAGATAACCCGCGACGCGACCCAACCTCTTCCCAACTACACAAGACCACATTTCTTTCCAAATCGGCTGCAGTCTTGTTCAAATTACAAGACAAGAGATGCTCAATCGCCGAGCAGTAGGCGATCAAGCATGTCACTTGTTCAGTTCTCAATCAGTCGCAGACCTCAACACGACAGCACAAGTTGCTGTCAATACTGCAAGTCGGCGACTTATCTTCTGTAGTCGGCGAGTTTAGTCACCGATTCAACATATCCTGCTTGGAGCAGACTCATTGCCGACTACTTTCCAACTGCACACAACCACTCATGATGAGCACCAACTCATCGGCTACCGCTTCCAAACCGCTCATGTGTTCAAGCCAACCTTCCCGATTCCGAAACCCGCCACGATTTTTTTTAAGCTGCAAGAAAATAATCGTGGCGGGTTTTTTCAAATTTGCCACGTGCTCCCGACCACACAAGACTGCAGAAGACTGTACAGGACAGTCCCAGACTTGGCCAAAACTACACCTGAAAAAGGAAAATTTTCGAAAAATTTTCGAAAAAATGGCCAATCGGCGCCACTTGAGCAGTCTGGAAGTGGTTTTCTAGCAAATAATGGGCAAGACTACAGACGACAGCACAGAACAGGCCCAGACCTTGCCAGAACTACACATGAAAAAGAAAAACTGCTCACGATTTTCGAAAATTGGGCAATCGGCACCAGTCTGGAGCAGTCTGGAAGTGGTTTTCTAGCAAAAAATCAGCTGCGTGACTGAGCCTTTACGTTCAAAATAAAAACAATTAGTTTAGTTATTTACATAGGGGACTGACTATATAGTTTCTCCGTGTACCTTGTTAGATGAGATGGCGCCCGTTGCAAAGAATTTTGTCGGCAGTGTATTAAAGGAGGCGAAAAAACCTTGGTGAACAATTCATTGAGACCGGCGTATTCAGGCAAAGACTAACTAAAACACATAAATAAAGCATAATACCGCTTCAAATGCTAGACATAAACAAATAACCACTTGCACGTTTAATATGTCAACGAGGCGAGCATCCCACTTGAGATCTTTACAAATTGAACACCTAATTTTAAGATGTCAGTGGACTGCAAATCTTGGCCACATAGGGGCAGAGGTGTTAATACCGACGGGTTCTTGGCAATGCAGGCATGCAAGTACATCCCCCGTTTGGATGGACGCAACTTCATGGTGTTATTCTAACATATAGATTAAAATTATCTGAGTCTTTCTAAATACTACCATGTTGACATACGTATTTTCGATCAGGGCAAGGTCATCTATACATTTAAGAGTCATTTTATTTTGCTCTTCTATCACGGCTGGTGAGATCCAGCTCCGGCGTTAACAATCGGTGATTCCGATTTCAATTACAAAATCGTTCTTTTATGACAAATTTGATCATTACCATTCACAGGTATAGTTTACTAGACAAATACTAACACAACTGTGAAAAAATCTCAAATTTTGAAAATGGGGGCGTTCTTCAAAAGTGTGCTGTTTTTGTTTTGATACAAATTTCTCTCAAATTGCACTTGATCGGTTGTAGACCACCTGCCGAGAATGTTTCGCAGGCTTATTGGACAAACAAGCACGATAGAAAACCGCAAACCTTGTTTGGAACTGGCCTGCTATCCTAATCGTCCTTATAGAAAACCATGCTTTGAATTTCTGTCGTGCACGACAGAAATTACTATAAGTCATCATCTTATTACATAAAGACGGCGTATTCGGCTTATTCCCTTCAGTTATGATCTAATACATTGGTAAGCATTCCGAATATGCAAACAATCTGGGTTCGAAAAAAAACGAGGGCGCTCCTCTCTGGAAATATTTTGTGGAAACCCTCTCATGTATCATGAGCTTAACCCCACATATTGAAACGTGTCCGGCAAACACCTACTGGTCCGAGGTATAACTGACACCCATTTTTAGTATTTCGAGATCGAGTTATTTTTAAATTAGCTATAAATTTTTACTGTTGATTTTCTGAGTTGAGATAAAAATGATCATACCATTAAAACCCAACGAACGTAACAGTAACTTTCCAAGACCAAAGATGTCTCTGAAGCTGCGGTACATGACATGATTCCCCGAATCTAGACCCGCCTGATAACGCTTTCTTATCTTTTCGGAATGTTGTTTTAAAAAAATGGCGCTCCATAGTCAGAACGGCTTACCATATAATCTCGAGAATCCTGCATCTGTATGCCTGCGCCCGTGCCCGCGCCTGCGCTCGCGCCGAATACATTAAGCCGTTCTGCTTCGTTCTTTCTATTTGAAACCAGTTTCTATGCTATAAACAATGAAAAACAGATAAACCGCCTTGAACCGGCGGTCAACGGGCGTTTGAGTTTTGAAACCAACCCTAACCTTTCCCTGTAAATCAGAGAGCCCTTTATTGGCTGGACAGCTGTCGTTGACTGTTTTACCATACTAATAAATAAGGCTTAATGGGCAATAAGGGCATCTTTTTTATGCCTGGTGTGCGTGTGTGCGTGTATGTATTTATGATGATATGTATGATGTGGTGTGTGTGTGTGTGTGTGTGTGTGTGTGTGTGTGGTGTGTGTGTGTGTGTGATTACATCCTTGTTATTATCATTCTATTATGATGGAAGCGAAATTGATTGTGCGATTTCCTTTCGGCAGCGTAATAATAATAGGCAACAGCGTTGAATCCTTAGGAAAAGGCGCTTTACAAATGTCGGGTATTATTATTTTATTATTACTAACTTATTGTTATTCTTCGAAATAAATCTAAACTAAACTAAACTAAACAAAATTGATAGTGGTAACTGATATCACAGGGATTTAGTTGTTTTATTCAAATATTTTAGGGTAAATTTGATTATGGACACCACTTATATAACAAAGATAAATATGCGGTGTTAATATTTGCCTTATGATTTACTCTCTAATCATGCTCTGATAAGACTAGAATTCCCTTGATTCCACTCTCACGCATCAAATCAACCGGTGCATGTGATAACGAAGCATGGTATGAAATAACAAAATATTATAAAAAGAAAGTGACGAAGGGAAACCTTAAATCATACATTTAAATAATTTAAGGCTGAAATGAGGTTCATTCTTCATGAAAGACATCATGAAATTAGCCTAGCATGAAATCTTCTATAAGAGGATCAAAGGATGACAAGGATTGTACAGCTTTATTCCGTAAAAGAGTCTTTACTCTAGTCTAACTCATGAATATCTTACACCAAGGACACGCCTGAAATGACCTCAAACCTTCTAGATATGGACTAGGCTCAGGTGAAAATTGAAACCAGCATTCATAATCATAAAGGGCTTATATACAATTCGTATAAGAAGGATTTGAAAATGCAATTTTCTTTTTCTTGCCTTACATAACGTCATGAGTTTTGCATACTGTCGAATCAGCATAAATGCTAGTTCTCAGAAAACGGCGTTTGAAAGTTTGAGTTACTTATGAATGCGTGTAGTTAAATGAAATAAAACGAAATGGCTGTTTTAAGTCGTCGCCCACATCACATACTGTCGTATTTTACAAAACACGTTTTCCGAGAAAATCGCAATTCAAAATCGACCGCGACATTTCGTGTCTATACGGTAGAACGAAGCATAAAAGAAACATCTACACTATACTGTTTTGAAGAAAACATTTTAAGGTCCGATAAAAACCATAAATCCAACTTAATATTGCAATTATATTATCTTAATTAGGCTACAAAGTTATAAGTCTCTATGTGAAATCACAAATAATGTATATTGCAAAATACGACGCATATTATCCCGTTGTTTTTCAATGTACGTAAAATAGATCACTCTGTGAAAAGCTTGTTTACGAAATAACGATGGAAATACGTCAAATAGGTCTGTATGGAAATCGTTAATTTTGGGATCGGCAAATACGACGCTATATCAACATTGTAAAGGAATGGAGATTTTAAAATACTACAGTAATGCTGAAACACGAATATGACGATTTTGAGGCAATGACAAAAACATGTAATTATAAACTAATTAATTAGCATCCTCACATTTGAAACTTTGTGATGGCAAACCCCGATTATTAAGTAGCTTAGGCGGAATTTCGCAAACACCTCAAAAATGTGAAATAAGACATAATGTGATGCGACGACGAAGTGGTGTATGTTAAAGACATGATGGTTTACTACTGACGACATTATTAAAATACCAAGAACAACTGTTTTCGTATTCAAAATGGCCACGGAATGTGATTTGACAGTCTTTGTCAAACCTAAATGTTGATTCGCTGGGTTCTAAGGAGTCGCATGAAACCCGGTTGATTTTAATGTTGGTAATGGGAGAATACTATAGCTACGGGCTTTTTACTGACATTTTGAAATTGATGATGGCCGATGATGCCACGATGATATCAATTACAATGCCGGTGATGATGGTGGCAATAACATGAAATAACGAAACATCGATGCTTGACGACGACAATGATTCTACTGATCGTTATGATATGATGATGATATGATGATGGGATGATTATTAAAGTACTTAAAATATGATGAAATATAATAAGAAATCTAGAACAGAACATTTAGACTAGAAGGAACAATCCATATATTCACGAATGAAATAACACTCAACCCCTATAGACACGTCGTTGAAACGCAAGTTAAATTAAGGAAATTTCTTTCTCTTCAAGCTTCTTCAAGTAGCTAAATAATCAGTGGAGAAATGCCAAAAGGTTTGTTGGCATACTATATTGCTTTGACTACGTCCCAACTGGCCCGCAACAACGCCTACGGCGGTCACAAACCAACGTTGTTAACACGTAATAATACAATGATAACAACTTATTTGCCTATCTCTTGTGCTTGTTAAAGTCATTGACCGTTGACAAGTTGTATTAGATCGTATGCGCTTGTAAGTATTGTAAGTAACAAAGTGAAAGTTTAATAGAAGTGCGATAAGTCATCAAAGGAAACGAAGTATACAGCCTAACACAACTACAAAAAAGAAGTAATTGCACTGGTGTCAATAACGAACTCGGGAGGTGTTTGCAGAGGTTAGGATCAAAACGAACGGAAATACCTAATTGTATAATGATATCACTAACACCGTGTCCAAAATTGTTTTATACATTTTGTAGCACAAATCATTCCGAAAACCTTGCCACCGATTTACCAATTGGTCAAATTTAGAGATAAAATTGGATGGTTTTTTTTTAAAAAAGAAATGTTATATGAAAGGCAAGTAGTTGTTGGAATTTCGCCTTTTTTCTCTTCTTGCCCCCCCCCCCCCCCCGACCACTCCCCACCCGTCCACTGGCCAGGTAAAGGCAGACACACTATTTTTTTACCTTTAGACAGTTACTGAGGTGAGGTCTCTATTGTAGATAGCATTTGTACTGTATTCATATGTCTAAAATCAATGGTTTATTTTTTTGATGTCATCGTGTAAATTGTTATAATCCAGATAGAGGCATGGTAAATAACTGAATTTGATTTCAGTTACACAATGGCATTCTCCATCATATCCAGTGAGGCCTGAGGTCACATAAATTAGCTTCAGTATTCTGTTTTCACTTCTTAATATAATAATAAGAAGAAGACCATCGACGGCCCAATCGGTTCCCCTCCGTTCCCCTAAGAATACCAGTCATGACTTCTCTAGCAAAAGATAACATCCACTGCGGCCACCTATTCCATAATGTAAGATTAAACTGTTCAAAACCTACACGCCTAAGAGTCAAAGAGGCTCTGTCTGATGCTGTAGAAGGAAATAAGCGATCTTTTCAGACGTCATGTTGCTACCCATGTGTCTTTACTATTGCTTTATCAGACTTAACTTCGCTGTTGCATGGTTAAGTTTTGACTATAACATACAATTCCGAGCGAACTCCTTTATTGAATCCTGGCCTAAACTAAATACGCGTCTTATTCTTAAAGAGACACTGGCGCATTTGAAAAATAGATTTTAAAAAAAAACTTGACATTTTTGCGGGCGATCGGTTGTAAAGCTTTGTATCACATTAGCCCTCAATCTGAATTATTAAGCCACAATCAGCACGTTTGTGTCCCGATCTGCTTTCAGGTAACCCCACTTCTGCAAGGAACCTTAGCTCACACTGAGGAGTCCAGTCAAGGTAGAAAGATGGCTCACTGGGTTACATAAACCAATGTATGTTACTTGTTGATAGCAAGCCTTTCTTTCCACAGGCCCGCGTATACTCCTTAGAGACTCTTCAAGGGTTGGACTTTGTTTAAAACTCTCTCTCTCCCCCGTCTCTTCTCTCTCTATCCCCCCCTCTCTTCCATCTCTCGTCTCTCTCTCTCTCTCCTCATGAGTTTTGTTCAAGATGTTATTGCGTGAACAACTTAGTCTTCGTCGTCTTCTGGATGTGGGTCTTATAAGAGGAGTGCAGTCCAAGGTAACTCCTAGGTAGAAGGGATTATCGCACAGTGCTCCAGGGTATATCCAGATCAATTAATTTAAGATGACGTTTGGCTTCACGGTTGGTAGATTGAAAGCAAACACCTGTCCTGGGTGCATCTGCACGTAGGGTGGTTTCCTCATAATTAGGAGTGATTCATCAAAAGCTTGGAAGTCTCTCTTCGAAAACTCGGGAAGTCTGCATCTGTGGCGCTAATTCCAAGATCACGTGCATAGATAAAATGACAAGTTGTATAGATGTCTAACAGGAGGTGCGAGCACGCTTCATTGGGGTAGTCCATTCTCAAGTCTCCGCCGGCATCTGCTCTCTTTCTTCGCTTCTAGCTGAGCCAAAAGAATATCCTGTTTGCAAAAAGCCTTATGAACTCAGTCAAGGCGGATGCTGCTTGTTGATTTTTTCCAATTTAATGGAGAAACATCTTGTTATGACAGTAATCATAACTGCTGATAATCGACGAATACGAATCCGGTTACCAAACCCTTCTCGATGTGTTGAGTTAAGTTTATTACTTGGGCTTTGTTGTTGATTGCCCTGGCGGGAAGCCTGGGGCCTTGTTCTGGTATGAGTGTTCGCATCACAGGTTGCAATACGGTGTGAGCATGAGATTTTCAAGAGCTTGCAGGCATGGCGAGAAGTGTCCAACTCTTGGGACCAGGTGGTCCCTCCCAGGTCCAGGTGTGCCACAACACCGTCCCTGCCCCCGCCCCCCCCCCCCCCCCCATCCTGGGAATCCGCGGGAAATAAGGCAGCTTGTAGTTTTTCAGCTGCCAGTTGACATGTTTGTCCAACGTCCTTTTCCTGGACTGAAGTTCGTAACATGGCCACCATTTACACTGCAACAGTCATTTTGGATTATTTGGGGCTTCTGCTGCACTTGCCATTTAAAAAGCGTTGGTGGGCACCGGCCGGGTGCAACTCTTGGCAGCGAAGGATGGCAGAAGACCTCCCTCAAATATGCTTCCATTTGTCACATCGGTGGATCCACTTAAGTTATATCAGGTGTTTGATCTTTGCCTGAAATTCTATCCTCACCCCAACACTGCGAAAGGAATCAGCTTCAAAACATGGAATATACCATTGATATTCTCGTATCACATTCTTGGAAAATAATAATAATAATAATGAACATTTATTTTATTTAAATCTGCAAAACACTCATGGCTTCAATGAGCAATTAGACAAAAGTACCAATGAAGTAGCGTAGAAAAGAACAATGCAAAATTGCATGCTTAACATCTTATTATATGCAATCGGACATCATGATGAGTTTTGAGGCCAGTTTTGTAAGAGCGATGAACAGGCACGATAAATCAGGAAGTGAATTCCAGAGCCTAGATGCAAAATGGCAAAGGCTCTGTCCCCCCATGACCGGAATGACTTTTGCCTAACCAGAATATTTTTTGATGTGGAACGCAAGCCAATCCGGGACGGTTTGTACAAGTTTAGACGTTCACTGATGTAGGCAGGTGCAAGTCCATTTATCTCGGATGAACTGGTAACCAGTGCAAATCAAACAAGATTGGAGTTATGTGAGAGGATGGTTTTGTGCGTCCTTTTTGTGTCCTTAGGAAGTCCATGAAGGAGAGAATTACCCATGTCTAATCTAGAAGTGATGAAGGCATGAAGCAATTGTTCTGTTGTCTTAGAGTCCAGAAATTTACGAATTTTGCCAAGGTTTCTTATTTGAAAAGAAGCTGATTTGATGATGGAAGAAATTTGCTAAATGAGAGTCATTGACGCATCCATGATGAGGCCAAGATTGCGAACTTGTTTCACTGGTGCAATGGTTGAGCTGCCAATATTTATTTGAATGTCAGAAAGTCTGTTTAACATGTGCTTAGAGCCAAATAAGATGAACTCAGTCTTGCCATCGTTAAGTTTGAGATAATTATTTTTCATCCATTGACGGATCTCTTCAACACATGCTTCAATAACACGGATTGCATCAATGGCAGCTGTCTGGTTAGCATCAAATGAAATGTAAATTTGGGTATCATCTGCATAAATGTGGTACCTGAGGTTGTATTTCTGAATGATATGACGGACTGGTGCGGTGTAAATGACAAACCATTGCGGTCCCAATACGGAGCACGGAATAATTTAATGTAACTGGCTCAGATGAGGTGTTTCCGATTCGTACATGTTGTGTTCTATTCCGTAGGTATGATTCACACCATTTCAGTGCTACGCCTGACACACCGATGTTATTTTGGAGCCTTTGGTGTCAAATGCAGCACTGAGATCAAGCATCACCAGGGCAGTTATTTTACCACTGTCCATTGCACACAGAATGTCGTTATTAACACGTAGAAGTGCTGTCTCGATGCTGTGATTTTCCCGGTAGGCAGATTGGAAAGGATCTTGCAATTTCCAATCATCAATGACAGTCTTAAGGTGTGATGAAGCAACGCGCTCAATCATTTTTCCAAGGAACGTCAAATTGGCGACTGGCCTAAAATATTTGAGTTCCTCTTTATCAAGACCAGACTTCTTTAGAAGAGGTCTAATATAAATTGTTTTCAGAGCACTTGGAAAAATGCCTGTTGAGAAAGACATGTTAATTATACGAGTTATTGATGGAACAAAATGAACACATTCTTTTATGACCCATGTTGGTAGAGGGTCTAATTCACATGATTTGGTAGGTGCACTCATTAGAATTTTTAGCACCTCGTCATCAATGGCTGGTTCAAAAACAGTAAGATGATGAACGCAAACTGACTTTTGTGTGTCATAAGATGGTAAAACAACATTCTCATTAAAGCCACTTCGTACACTCTCGATCTTACCTACAAAAAACTGTGAAAACCTATTGGCAAGCATTTGGTCAGAAGTGCAACTGGGAAGAACCGGATCCTTACTCTTGTGCAAAAGATTGTTGACAACACGAAAAAGATTTTTTTGATCACCATGGCACTGAACAACAGAATTCAGAATATAGTCGTTTTAGCCTCCTCATGTCATACTTTTAAACTTTTTAAACCACTTGCCTTTGTCCAGTAGCTTGACGGTCAACCCGATTTTGACCTACGCCATTAAGTTCAAGTTACCTTCTCTTCCTTTTGTTTTGCGAATTCGGATTGAACCACGTTGTCTTTGTCTTTCAAGAACAATGACGTGTTTTCGCAGGAGCAAATTTGTCAAGACGGGAACTCACAGAGATACATACTTATTCCACACACAAGATCAACATCTGCTCTGGTATATATTCCGTCCTACAGCCTCTGGGTATGAACCTTCCCATGCCCTGACTCAGGTCTTTCAGTGAATCCTTGCCAACCTGCCCTCCCACAATCAAAGGTGCCCCACGCTTTTTGCCCCCGCTTGCAAAGCGCCGAATTGGATACCGATTGGTCGATGTTGAGTTAATGGATTAGGATCCAGAACAATCTTTTTGCCACACAGGTTAGAAATGTTTGGCAAACACTATATCAAAGCTGCATCCCCCTCTCTAACATGATAGATGATAGGAATGGCGAGGACTCTGATGTTGTTTCACAGCAGACATTGAGGCTGTTCCCATCTACAATTATAAAGAAACCTTCCTAATATGCATTATACACTGAAGTGTTAAAGTTGATAAAGTGTTGGCAGAATACTCTATTCGTCTCGAACTATTGTAAGGTTTTCTAAGTTCTAACCACTCGGGTTTCCCACAACAGAAGCCACAACTATATAAGTGTTCTCTCTATTAGAATGCACATTCCATACTACTACTACTATACTACTAATAATCATAATAATATAAATAGTAATAAAATAATGATAATAATAATAATATACTTATTTGAGTTACTTATGAAATATAGAAGACAACTAAACCGAAGAAAAAGGGGCTACTCAGCCCAAACACCACACCAGTGCAATTTCTCTCCATGGAAATATATCTATATACCATATTAGGCATAAAACCGAGCTTTGAAAAGACAGGCATGCGGATTAACTTGTGTTGAAATCTGCTTACACCAAAAAATTGAATTTTGGTGAGAGAGAGCTACTTTGCCGAATGTGAAGTGGAATGTTTTCCCAAAGTCTTGGAAAAGAGACAAAGACGGAATTGTAAAAGGAGTTAGTCCTTGCCCGCCAATGTCCAGAAATCTGTATTTTTTGGTGAAAAAATCCATGAACATGCTGGAGTAATATCATTAGCAGCTTGAAACGAACTGCAACCGCTAAATTTAAATATTTTGATTTTTGTTAACATCATGGGAACAAAGTAATTCCGCTGGACTACAATGTTTGGAAAAAATGTGCACTTGGCCGGACTCAAAACCAGCAACCTCCATATTACTACAGGATTCATACCAATTAAAGACACTATCAGTGATTTGAAAATATATTTGAAATTTGCAGGAATAACTTGGAGTGAGGTAGAAGAGTCTGTGAATTCCCCAACTGAAAATTGACAGAAAAGGAAGAAATGTCAGTGTTCCCAAGAGACGCTCTCCATTCAATTTATGTGTTTTAGTAAGTGTCCGTACTGACAGTGAATCACTAAAATTCCGATTTTGTCCTTATTTGGTTTCCCTCTGGTCTTATCATTGTTTTTTTTTTTTGGCAGGGTATGTTAGGATCACCTGTACTTGTTACATACATGCAAATCTATTTTGATGATTTGTTTTGATTTTTCTGATTTAAGCATCATTGAATGTGCCTTTAAGCTAACGACCAGATTTTCTTCGTAGAGGGTGAAAAGATACATCTACAGTGTTAGTCTGCAAGGTGTCCATCGTATATTTAATATATGATTGATAATAGCATCAAGAAACGGTTTGGATTTTTTCGCCAAAACCCTTGCTTGCACACCCCCCACTGGCCATCTCCACGAAAAGATTAATAATATTCAATACTTTAGGTAGACCGAAATATGTTCCTGTGCACGTTTTGAATCAGTAAAGTAAGACAAAACGTATACAACTCATATCATCCCAAACACGTTTGAATAACACCATTATCGCATTGTCCAATAATATGAAAATTACTCATATGCTGATAACAACAATAAAGAGGAATAATCCGATGAAATAAGATCTCCTTCTTTCTCCTTCTTGCAATGCGTGAACTTTAAATGTTGGCTTGGGGATGATCGTTCAGCAGTTTGAGCTATAGAAATTTCTTATAATATGGTCCTGGTGAGATCGGATTTTGACATCGCTAAATGGTAAACAGAGAGTCAACTCCCGGTTCTAACGTGCCTTTTTAAATACTGTTCCTCCATTTCCCCTTTGTTCGCAACCGTTTTTTTAATCCAAATATGAGTTGCCTTGCATCCCTTGATAGAATAAGTATGATCTTGACACTCTTGGTCTTTTATTTAACACCTTGTCTAGGTCCCGAGGGGTATTTTATCAGTCCCAGTTTAGATATTAATCACATGTTCAATACGCTTGCACGGTAACCCAACATGGCTTCAACTGACCGTAAGAGCATTGGTCTAGTTTGTCGCCCACTCAATGTAATAGAAATAAGTTCCGAACTCGACATATTAAAAGAGGTTATGGATACAAGGTGTGGCAGGAAAGTTACTAAATTAGCTGAGAACATGTTTTTATGTCCCGGATGTCAAAAAATGTTTTTTTTTTTAAATTTTTCAAATCTACGTCCATTTGTCAATGTAAACATGGGCTTTTATCCGCATTTTGTAACCTGTGCGTCATTTTATTAATTTTGCCATTTATTTTCTAGACGCATAACCACCCCCGCAGCCGCGCGCAAAAGGCTGTAAGCCTGCTAAACTAACACGGGGATCGTCTTGCTCATTCGTTCCACGGTAAGGGTCTATAGAGCCGGCTGACTTTGTGTTCAGTTTGTAGACTTATGGACCCATCTTTTCAACATTCTGCGGGGACATTGACTATTAATTATTAAAGAACAATATAACAGATGTTGAATCTTAAAAAGGATTATTTATTATGGGAATAACAGCCAATTTTTGGAAAAAATAAAGATTGATGGACGGTCACGGCATTGATTGGTTTATTATTTTGCTTTCGGGGACCCATTCAGGTAAAATGACTACGTATCCCTCCCTACATTGGAAAAAAGCAACCGATTATCGTCATATCGTACGTCGGTTTTTTGAATCAGTAGGGAAGAGGTAACTTTTTTGTACTGTTTAGATATAATACACGGTGTCTTTGGAAAAACAATAAGCACTTTTGGGCAGAGAGGTTCCATGTACAGACCCGCTTGATTTAACATAGTCGGAATTTATATATATCGGTCGCCAATCGGTCGCCCCCGAAGAGCAAACTGATATCTGATAGCTGACACTGACCTGGTACCTGCCCACGTGTACTCCAAACTCTATTCATCTCGTTAAAACCGTTTATAAACACAATACGGCCCAGCAGCAAGCATCGGTTCTCTGTTGTCACACACAAGCGTAATCGACAAGATGTGAGACACTATCCACGTGATTACTGTACAGGGATAAGGTAGACACGATCTGCTCGATTTGGGGCATTGGGGAGTTCAAACGGTAATTTGGTGAACTACTACGTGCACTTACTATGGCAACCTCGGTCCCAGTGACATTAAAAAAAACACATCTCTTAAACCTTTGTTCAAAAGAATCTTATAGTAATACATGATAAATTAAGAAAAAATATTGAAGTTCAAATCAATCATGCTTCTGTTTAAATTACCTGTGCCTAACTCAAAAAACTCCCCGACCTTCCCCTGCAAAAGTAATCTCTTCAAACATAAATACCCTTGAACATACGCCACATGGCTACAGAGCTATGCTCTCTGTAGCCATGCCGCAACCGATCACTCTAATAGCAAAACCACCAGCCTATTAAATTATTATACACCCCAAACCTTGCACTCCTGGGTACGTGTGGCCACCGACATAAATCTATGCTGAAATTTCATTTGCCCGTCCAGTTGAATCTCATTACGTTTTCCCATGGACCACTATGTTAATGTATTGGGCGGATCCAGGCAGGCCCGAGCTCAGGATTTATGGGGATACGGATTTTGCCAGAAGTGGACTTTTCCCGATGTACCACACGACACGTGCATTGTGGGGGGGGGGGGGGGGGGGGTTAAGGGACAAGAACTCGGCGGGACAAAACCATATAATAATCAAAGTATACGCAATGCGCCTTCTAATATCATTCAACACATCGCGGCCAACTTCTATATGACAAAGCGGACCACTTCTACATTATAAAGCGGGACCTTCTAACAAATGATAAGCGGAAAAAAAAACACCTTTGTCAAGCGGGGGGGGGGGGGTGCAGCATCGAACTCCCCGCACACACACACCCCCGGCTACGGCTCTGCATCCAGGCATTTAGTAGAAAAGCTGCTTCTCTTTCATAAGGTCTTTGGGGCATTTTCCGTGGCTTTGGAATCTTGGAAAGGTAGGCTATTTTGAAACTCTAGCTTTTCACAAAATTGCAGGCATCCTCGTTCCACGAAAAGTCTGAACGAATTGGGGGTTAGAAAATGTGTTTTCGAGTAAGCCAAAAACACAAAACAAGTACATCCTATCCATTTTTCGAGTATAGCAGCGTATTAATATAATAGATAGAAGTGTGAAAAGCATAACATTACTGGACGTGCAAAATAATCATAACAATTATCTAGAAGAAAAATCTAATTTTGTAATTGACTGTGAATTTTCGCGTAAAAAAGCATGAACACGAAAAACCAAATGACATGGTAAAGGTCAATAAAAGGTCATGAGAGGTCGGAATTCAAAGTGGTATGACCATTGACCTTAACGATGACACTTGACCCCTGAATGGCGAGTCTACCTCGTCCTCCCCCCAAATTCTTTTAAAACCTGACAACCAACCCGATCTTTGACCTCTCATTGACCATTGACCTATAAATGGTCGTTGACCTTTAAACCTTTAAATAAACTTTTGATTTCCTGGAAGTGACCTTTTGATTCTGAATATAACACGCTAAACTTCGTGATCAGGATTTTTTTTCAGGTCATATACCAAATGCTTTTAATGGTGTTGCAAAAAATGTAATTTAATTAGAGAAGTTAGCAAGATCAAGATTAAATAATCATTTTGATGGTAATCGGGTACACCAATATAGTCTCGCATAAATTGTACAATTATTAAGATTAAAACCTTATGTGTTTTGTTCATTTAATTCACGTATAAAACCTATCTATTCAGGTAGAATCCTTATGTTACCAAGTATATAGCGTAATAAAAAGGAACTGAAGATTGTCCTTTTTATTATTACTCGTAACCGTTTCCCTCAAAATACTCAGGTGCAGTATTTTTGGTAGACGTTTCAAATATAGAACCCATGGATGCAAATGAGGTATTACAATTGATTCCGTCATGCGCTGTATGACGTAGTGCAGTAGAGCTTGACGGAATGATGGGCAATACCTCATTTTCTCCATGGGACTTCTATATGAAACGTCTACCACATTTTTAGTATTTGTTTTCGGAGTATGCATACTGTGGCATGAATTGTCATCAAAGGTAGAATTCCTTCAGGATATCTACATTCTGGATGCAAATCATGGTAAGAACTCCTTGAGAATTCTGACCATTATTCTCTGTCACCACACTATGCACGAAATCCCGCAGCACCGGTTAAGGAAACTACTATCAATTTCTGGAATTGTACTAAAGATCATTCATGATTTTTAAACCCTTAATATGAATACAGCAATAATTTATTACCGTTGTTTATTTATTAATTTTCTTTTACTTAAACATACAATAACAACAGCGAAAGACAAAGAAAAACATAAGCAACATTTTTACCTTTATTATTTGAAGTGCCTCAATGATCTGTTCAGCCTTCATTTCAAGTCAAGGGATAAGCAACCGGTAAAGTGGTTCCTTTTGGCGTATATGTTGTTTGTGTGTGGTTTTATTGGTGCGTATGTGTGTGTATCTGTTGTGTGCGCGTGGCGTGTGTTAGGATCAGCATTTAATGCATAAATCTTGCCTGCTATAATATTTTGAGACACATGAAAGTAATAATGAAAGTATGGAACTTCATATACTTAGGTAAATTTTACTTAATCTTAATGTTAAATTCACTTAATTCAGATAAAATTATCTATTCAATTATTATGGAATTATTTTTTACGTAACTTATGTAATTCTTGCGTAATTATTTTTCTGTGTGTTGTATCTGAGTAAAGAATACCTGTATGACAAAAAAAAGACTAAAAATATATTGGCACGATTAAGACGAAAAGAGATAGGAGCACGGAAAAGAAAAGAACAAGAAGAAAATGAATTCGTTATAAAGCACCCAATGCTTATGATTTTGATGCCGGTGGATATGGTCCTTCTCTTCCATTGATACCAAAATAGGTACAAACATACCTAGTATGGCGTCACAATGACGTCATAAATCCGCGAGCCGGCAAAATTGGCATTTTCCACAGAAAATAGGCGAAAATCCAATTGTGCGCTAAAAAAGCTAGGAATATCTCATTTTCATGCGGTTTTCAGCTCTAAATTATGGCAGTTGACTAGTTTTACATAAACATAGAGTTTTAGAGCCATAAACAATGTACTATAAAATATCCTTGGGTGGCAACCACCCCCTTACCCTTCGACTTTGACGGCATACCCTAACCCCGGTGAAGGTGCTTCCTTCACATTTTTTTCGCTGAAATGGCCAGAAAGGATGAGAGAATGGTAACCGAGAAACATTTTACGAAAGCTTTTGGGATTTTAGCGCACCGGAGCAAAGTTCCCTACGGGGTAAGCACCACCCTGTAAGACGAGGGTTAGTAGTTAATGATCATCAGTTTTATGATTAAGTGCAAAGTTATATCACGCATATATCTATACGTTTTCATTTGTTCAACATTGACACATCAATAAAGATTGGTGATTGGACCAGCATTTTGTTGTTGTCGTACAGGGATTTCCTATCTGAGTCCAAATAAAAATTATATGATATGTTAATTGTTTATGCGTCCTCAAAAATGGTACCATCATTTTTTAAAGCAATAACAGCACATTTTAAGAGCGCCCCCAATTTTCAAAATTTGATATTTTTGCACAGTTATGTTAGTAATTGTCTAGGAAACTATACTTCCGAACGAGAATGCTCAAAACGCGTATTTATCATAAAATAAGCGATTTTGTAATTAGAATTTGTATCCCAGATTGTACTTAACGGCAGAGCTGGAAATGCTAAGTTTGTGTCCGTCCACGATGAAATAGTGCCACCTCAAGAAAATGATCTCTAACTTGACTTGCCTGAACCAATAAAACAACTAATGGATGAGCGTAAACACTTATATGGCGCTATTTCCTGACTATTTCATATTGGAAGGCCGTTTCCAACAGCCGTTGAATTATTATTGCAGATCTCCGATATTAATTATTCTAATTACAAAATTCGTTCGTTTGCAACACATAGTATTTTCGAGCTTAACCACTCACATGTATAGTTTACTAGCCAGTTACCAATGCAACCGTGTAAAAATCTCAAAATAGGTGGAAAATTGTGGGCACTCTTCAAAAAAATGTGCCATTATTGCTTTAATCCCCAAAATCAATGCCTTCAGATTTTACATAATTATTTGGACATCAAGTTTATCAAATTGACATTATATAACCGTAGCAGATGAAGCGATTTTACAAGGCTTGATTTGCTATTGCCAAGACAAATTTAATTTCATTTTTTTATTTTTCATACTTTCCTCAACTTATAACGTTATAGTGACGTCATAATGGAGATGTTGGTACTTATTTTGATACCAATGGAAAGAAGAAACTTGAAGCTATCATATGGTATCAAATTTATAGAAATCGGATGTTCAGTAACGAAAATCACATGGGGTGGTAATCACCCCCTCCTGTGTTTTGTTACAAAAAATGGCCCAGGTTACATAGACGAGGGTTAACACTTTGCCCTTAAATCCATTCCAGTACTATTACAAGGTGTGATCGCAACTGATGAATATGTTGTTCAACCACTGCAACCAGAAATTACTATTTTTACTGGATGTTTAGCATAATAATTTCATATAATCATCGTACAAAGCATTTAGCGACAACACAAGGTTAACACACCGTAGCATAGCTTGCAATAATGTGTGTCAAGGGTAAGTTGTATAATACAATGAGTTCAAATTATCTTGTCATAACCTGGTCAATTTTAATCATTGACGCACTCTTTGAATGGAAATAATGCAGACAATCAATATACCCCAGGCAATCTAGACATTTTATACTAGAAACTTGGAACAAATTGCACTAGAATTTATTTCATGATATCACCTGCCGATAAGGCCCCCAAAACAGTGTTTAATTATCTGTCTTTTCTCTTATTTTACGGTGTGTGGCATTTGGTTGCATAAACAGGACAAAAAATATAACAAATGTCTACATGGTCAATGAGGAGTCACCAAGACTTCCCCAGAAATTTGCACACAGAGCCGTCACTAAAAGAGTTAACATCCATTGTCTTTTTCAGTATGACCAGAGGAATCATTTGACACCAGTTTCAACAAAATCTGAGCATTGGGTAATTTTTACCCCTTGAAACTCAATAGGGCTAACAGTCAGAAACTAGACAAGCTATACTTTTTAATCCTTAACCCAATATATTGATGTATATTTCAACACAATCTACATGATTTCAAATTTACCCCTGTTCTAATTTTTATCCCCTTATTTTACAATGTTTCCTTACAAAGATTGTTTAGGACTTTCAGTGTGGTGTTCCGGGGCCTTCTATACATTATGTTGCCATGAAATAAATTCTCTTTGGCTTATAATCAGCAACAACATTTAATACATTTCAACCCCATCGAGCCCTTATTTTTGAAATTGTTAATCTGAATTTATACTTACTCTATAAGGAATCTGATACCTTGATCCAAATGTACTTAGCGAATCCCATCCAGATCAAAATATGCAAATATAAAACCAAAAGCAGCCAGATACATGTTTCAGTATGATTAAAATAAATTATACTTTTGAAAATATGAAGGAGCGTGTGATTAAATAACATGATGGAATGTCGTGGTTTTATGTTTTAATGGTTTGCACAAGACGTTGCCATTGTTTGGGCATTTCCACCATTTTAATACGAAACTCCCTCTCTCTTACTCTGTTTTACTCTGGCAAATCGCATTGATTGCGGATAACTGTGTTGCGTCAGGATACCTATCGTCATGGATAATCGACAGGTCTACAACCTGAGACAGATTATAACCATGACTGCTTTTGTGAAATGAAGCTAAGTGAACTTGCACAAGCTGCAACTGAAGTAGTAAGTTTCATGGCTATGGATATTGATTATCTATCATGCTAAGTCATTCATTGTTGGGATCACTTACTGTGAACGGGTTGACAGCGCTTGCTCACGGGAACGTTGTTGTCAACATTGTTAATCGCGTAATACAAAGCTTGCGATAAAGCTTGGAATTGTTTAATGTAGAACGTTTGTGTCAAATGAATCATTTGAGGAATTTCTGTGTAAAACGTGTCCAATTAATAGTAACTTTAATAATTTAATTGCATTGCTAATATAGTATCACGGTCATATCTTTTAATACTTTCTGGACTTTCGATAGGTTAGTTTTGAGTGCTAAAGCCAAGAATAACGTCTAATTATTTGAAAAAAAAAAGTAATCTGAATCAACTAAACCGTTGGTTTTAATACACGCCATTGTACTTTCGGTGTGAAAAACTTACATTTTTTACCTTTCAGTCTCGAAATATGACTGGAGCAAACTGGAAGGTTGGTCAATTCAGTTGGTACTACTTGCTAAGATAACCACACATTTAATAGCGGATTACATATCCCTCTATGGTATATTTGTGCCAGGTAAAGCCACTGAAAGTGCACGTAGGGGACCATTTCGTGTGTACAAGTCACAATATCTGTTAATTGAGAGGCGATCGTGTCAAGCCACAAAAGGAAGCGTTTTCAATCATTCAAACTAGGGTGGGATGGTATAACCATGGGTTGGAACAACAATAGTGTACGTTTGCTTTACCGTCACTTTGGCTCAAGGTAGCCGCCGTTACCAAACCGTATTTGGAGCTTCTAGCTGTGTAAAACTTGCAAAAGATCGCGACGAGATTTGGTGGTGATTCACTAATTTGACCTAGCATTTCGTAAGTTTGATATCTTTTGTGAAATAATTTTTTAAAAAATATAAACGGTATTGGCACTTTCACTCTTAGCATAGCACGCCTTCAAGTCTACCACTTTTGTTATCGGCGAATGCCAGAATCGACACTGCAGATCTGCTTAAAATCTTGGTGTTACAAACTGGATAAGCAACTTCAAATGAAGGATCAAGTAAAACCTTGACGCTCTGCCTCCCTTTTTGGAATCTACAAGATTGGACAGATTTATAGGTATTTAGATCAACCTAGTATAGATTCATAAAATGCGTACAGGGTCCAGATCGGCGATTAGACTAGTCCATCTCCTCTGAGAGGAGACAACATTTGCTGCTGTTAGTGAATAAAATCAATGCATGTCCGCGTGGAAGCCGGCCATCTTCTAGATGAGGCCACGAAGAAAAAAATATGTTTGTCCCAATATGGTACGTGAAATTACAGTATAGCAGTAATTCACATTCTTGCTTCACTGGATGTGGAGGACTATCTTCTACTAACTTAACACATTCTCCTCAAGCGTATGTTACAGGCTATCTTCTCCAGTCCTCCCATAGAGTTTCATATCATTATAGGTTAGTTTGCCGTGTCTGCAATGCCTTAGGGACTAACACCTTATTTTTTCGTTACATATGTGATACATTTATGTTGAAGCGATTCTCAACATTGATGATATTACAATAATTACTTATCTAATGAAGACAAAAATTAATCGGGAACTGGTGGGCGCACCATGTTCCGATAATATCACAAGCCATAGTTACACGTTCGGCCATCTTGCGCCATTGCTACGTCATTTCTATAGTTTGTTCCATGATGATTGGCAAGAACAAAGTAATTTTACTTTTCGACGTAAGCGACGTACATCTGCTTTTTTTCCTTTGTGGATGGCAGTGATTATATTCCAATAAAGAAATCACTACTTCACAGATTAACCTCAATACAATAACGAGTTGGCCTCCTATCGCTGTAAAGATGTACCAACAGTAATCCCAATGAAGAGTAGAGTCAATTGAAGTCCCCCTGTCCCCCATCACCGTTCAGCTGGCCAGATAGCAAATTAGTTCAATTCCATGTACGTATTGAACGTCTTCAATTGAATTTTACGCGGGGGAATTTCAAGTAATTAAATAGCATGTGACATGGAGGGACTCTAATATGAATGGCCTCGAGCATTACATGCCGGAATATAGCGTTTTCGGCCTTCATTTAGTCCCGCTTTTTTAAAAACTTACAGTGACATTTTGTGGAAGACCCACTATATAATCCGCTCAACTTCTAACATTCCATCCATCTACCCTGCTTGATTCATGGTTTTGTGTCCACCAGATTACACTGTCTAATGGTAAACGTTTCATGTATAAGTCCCCATGATCATGATGATGCCAATGACGGATACAATTGATTCCGTTCATGCGGCTGTAGAATGTTTGCAGTAGCGCTTGACGAAATATAAATGGAATACCTCATGTTGCATTCTTACGACTTCTATATGAAACGTCTAACATAATAACTTTTTGTCTGTGTGGTCTGTCCTCTCCTCATCATATTTCTCCTTCACACGTACGTTTTACACAAATTCATCAGCCAGCGATACTTGTCCTTTTGAGAAACCGGTGTGGGCAGAGATTGGTCCTCCGGGCTCATAGTCCCTCGGAACATGTGAACAATAGGGAAATCGATTCAGGTTCACCTCACGCAACATTAAGTTTCACGCTTTATTCCTGTCGTCTATGGAGGCCCGGACTATGATACCTGCCGGACTATGGATTACTTTCACACCCGTATCATCATATTTCGCCTGTTCTGAACACTCCTCACTGGCTAAAAGTTAAGACCATCTGTTTTAAAAATCGTATTCATTACCTTTACGAAATGGAATGGCTCCCAGGACTTATCTCGGATTATAAGTATTTCTCTACGCTTCTTAGTGCTAGTCCACAAGGTGCATGAAGTAACACTATGTATGGGAACCGGTGTGAAAGTAATCAGAGTCCGGCATGTATTATAGTCCGGGCTCCATAGACGACAGCGGAATAAAGCGTGAAACTAATGTTGCGTGAAGAGTCAACTGAATCGATTGCCCTATTGTTCACCATTGTTCCCGGACTTTGAGACCAGCGGACCATATCTCCTGCCACACCTGGCTTTTGCCATTGCAGCTCCCCGTATGTGGAACTACAGCCTTCCGGTGGATGTTGGAAATGCACCAAATGTTTCCACTTTTAAAACTAGACTAAATAAATACTTTTTTTATCAGAGTGAATGAGCTGATGTTACCTGTCTTGGTTTTCTCTTCTTACTTTTTTTAGTTCTTATTCTTCTCGGTATTCCATTTGCCCAGGCTTTAGAAGTTTGTTATTAGTTAGGGCTGGAGACTCCTGAGCCCTGAGGTGGTCACCGACTGTGATACCAACTGATCCGAGTAAACATACTCACAACGGTTAATGGTTTGTGGTTCAGGTGTATCCCCATGAGCAAGTATGGGTGGCAAATTGTTCATATGCTGAACCTCTTTCTTTCTTTTTTTAATAATTGACATGTTAAAATTATTGAGTTTAAATTTAGTTTATATTATATTTCAATTAATTTATAAAGAAACTGCATTTTTTTGTGTTTGTATAATTATGTACAGCGCTTAGTAACAGTAAGTTGTTGTAGGGCTTTATAAGTGATAATTATTATTATTATACCTTAGCTCATTTCAGAAACGCGAAATGTTTCCTGTGGATTATGATATGCCAGTATGTGTAGACAATCATGCGGCATAAACTTCGAGTGGTAGTCAATACAATACAAAGCCATGTTAACCACAGATTGCATATTCGCTATGGAAACAGTAATGTGAAAATAACGCGCATACATTGGATGCCTAGCTGTTATAACGCAGTTGTCCCTGCTGTGATCTGGCTACCATTTTTTGTCGGGCCGTGCTGTATTTTGTTCGCACAGCAGATCATTGAACATTTAGCTAATCGTAGATCAGTTATAATTAACAGTGAGGCATACTGAATAGGTTTGCATATCAAATGCTATTTAAATCAGACTACAGAATCCACAAGGAAAGGGTACTGGTTCGAATCGCTGCAAAACGTTTGTTTGATTTAAGCATTGTAATATTTTTTACAGCAGACGAGACGAGAAGTGAAGAATCAACAGAAAAACAGCGCAAGTCACAAAAATATCTGCGCGCGCACAAATGATCGACTGATGCGCCCTTCTAACCCTGATATTCAGTGATAGCATTTTCTATAACAGCTTGAACAGTGAGGTTTTCGCTGTGCTATATGATGTGACGTACACTCGTATGGTCGACGTAAAGAAATAAGTAAAGACCCCGATCCGATGATATAGTTTATCTGCTGGTTAAAATAAGATGTTGATTCATTATTTTGTCCATATAAGTGCGTTTTCATTAGAGCATGGTAATTTCGCCACATAAAATACTTTAACTTCAATTGTAAAAATAGTTCTGTTTGAATCAGTGGAAGGGCAAAATATCTCTGATTGGGATCAGTCAGAATATCAAGTTCTATCGCTGTACGACTTACGATCAGATAAGTAGGTCTGTAGTAGGGCGTAGAAGGCCATCAAGAACATCGGCAAATCCATATGGGATTCTAAGCCTGACTTCATAAATCTGTAGTGTGGCCCTTTTCTCTGATCTTGAACACACTTTTTTTTGTATTCGACAATTCCCGCCAGACAAGTTTTCTAAAAGAACGACCACTAATCTCCGTGGAGATTCCATGCATGTGTCAACGCCTGCAGCAACTATAACCTTTTTCTGTATTAACTTACCTTAACATGAATGTAAACAGCTTAAATTGACTTTCGATGCAGGGCGCGATTAGCTACTGTCCCATGAAAGTGCTTTTGAGATGCTGTGGTATATTTTGAAACGCAGTCATTCCCAAGCGGTTTGCAATATTGATGTTGATTATGGTTGCTTTGATATACGCGTTTATCCAGCCATGATGCGTATGCTTTCGAATATCGTCAATATTGTATCAACGGCTAACAAAAATATTGAAATATTACGACTTGATTAATGTTATCTCTTAAAAGGAAAACAAGCCATGTTATAGGCAACTGAATATAGTAAATCTATAATGTTTTCCATTAAGTTATTGTATTTATATTACGTTCATTTATCTGAAAAACATCTTACCTTATAGGCATGCATAGTATACAGCGCTTATTGCTTGGGAGAAAGTACTTGGCAATCATATCTTGAGAATAATATTTACAAAACAGAAAAAGTCGAAACGGTCCCATCACTAACGTGTATTAAAGGGAATCGGAGATATTTTGGTTGAAATGCGCCATCAATTTCATCAAAAACTGCAAAAGTCTGGTTACTCCACTGCTGCACAACGTGTGCAATAACAAAGAATCGGATTGTCTTTAGCTTGATTATTTGCATTGCATAGATTGTGGTCATACCCAGTCACTTAAAAACATGGGGTCCAATATGCATCGGCTAAAAATAAAATGACCCCATTTGAGTTAAAATGAGGTCATTTTATTTTTAGTCGGTTCTTACTTGACCCCATACTTTTAAGTATGTACATGCTCATTTGATGCATTTACTATCCATATTGATTGTCATATCCTCGTTGATACTTGGGCGGTCCTCTCACATGAAACTGACAATCCAAGCGATCGATTAAGCTCCATTTAATAATTTCATTTGCAGGCTGACCCCTCTCTTCACCCTTCTAACGAAAGCGAAAATGAGGAAGATAATATCGATGTACACACGAAGAAAATGACTTAATCGGTATTTTCGATCTTGCACTTCCCCAAAGAAAAAGTTACACTTACGGAATTTCCCCGATCTTTGAGTTTTTTCCTAGCTGAATTTACTTTTGCATCATTAACGACATTAAGGGTCGTTAATGATAATATCGATGTACACACGAAGAAAAAATGACTTAATCGGTATTTTCGATCTTGCACTTCCCCAAAGAAAAAGTTACACTCACGGAATTTCCCTGATCGTTTAGTTTTTTCCTTGTTGAATTTACTTTTGCATTATTAACGACATTAAAGGTGCGCTTCATTGAATTGCTGCGTTTTCCCTCTTTTTTCTCTGGTAACCAGCAAAGCATAATCTTGAAATTTAATTCACCTCATTAATGTGAGCATTAATAATGAGTAGTAATGATTTGTAGCCCACATACTGTTGCTTTTGATTGCAGATTGTACGTAAGCAAGGAATAAAGATAAAAGGGTTATGATATACTATTTGTAAGAACTTACTTGTACTAGTGTGGTTTGGTGTGTATTCCCGTAGGATTTTCATGCTAAAATTGATTTTGTTGCTGTTTGGGTTTCAATAGGACCTAAACTGTCAGAAAATGATGGGGTGCAAATTTTCGAACTGATTCCCCCTTCTTCAAGGGGGGAAATGTTAGTACAGGGAAAAATTTAAAATCGAGTCAAATTGTGTTTTAATGCACACTAACGTGTTCGTCTCCTCATAATGGTTACAAAAAATATATATTTGCCTAGGCTCCAACCTTTAGTTAAAGCGGTATAGCCCCGTAATGGTTCAAGGTCCCCGGGGGTAAATGCCGCCGCTGTGGTTTGAGAGTGGTGTCAAATGATTCCTTGTGTCATCTGAAACAGAAAATGCATTTTCCTGATTTGTTGATATCCACCAGTCGACTCCAGGCGAAAGTTCGGGTGACCGCCATAGACATGTAGAACCCTTGGACAATTTGCTTTGTAATAGCCAACCAATGCAACACACTGTAAAATAATCCATTTTTGATCCCTGTGGAACAATACAACAACTTATCACCAGTTTCAAACAAATCTGAGCCTTGGGTAATTTTTCGCCCAGGATACTTGAACCATATGGGGCTATAGACGCTTTAACTAAAGGTCGGAACCTAGGCAAATATTAACTTTTTCCTAATCCTTATAAGGAGACGAACATGTTAATGTACTTAAAAAAAAAGAAAAAAATAAAAATCTTTAAATTTTTCCCTGTAGTACATGTCCCCCTTGGGGAAGGGGCAGCAGTCCGAAATTTGCACCCTATCATTTCGACTTTCTGGTCCCTATTGAATGAAAAACAGCAGAAAATCAACTTTAGCACCAAAATCCTACGGAAACTGATTCATTGACCTCCAACCCACACTATACAGACAACCGAAACATTCAAACATTACTTTGCAAATAAAAACATGTAATCAACCGTGGGCAACGATACACAATTATATATATCAAACAGTCAATGTTGCCGTCTACTTTTTTCTATTTGGGATTGCTAGTGTCCAAACATCTTCGTTTGTCTTGGGTTCGCAGAATAGTATCTGCAGCTGCAATACCGTCCCATTATTAACATCGGCTTTGTTTTATTGTGAATAAATGTGATCCCGTATGTTTCAAATTGCAAAACCTGTTATTGCATATAGTACGATATACCAAAAAATCCAATTAAAATCAATGAAACCCTAGACATTGGCTATCTTTTAACAGTGGCTGACGGGTTTTACCGTCGGGTTAGCAATTTCAATCCGATTTCACTCCAGATAGGATTTGAAAAATGGTAAGTGTTTGCCTTTATCTCTCCTGTATTTTTGCTCTCTTATTGCTAGCTTATTGCTTCTCCTTTCTCGTTTCGCTTTTCCTCCAACTCTCTTCCCTTTCTTCCTTTCCCTCTTTCTTCTTTCCATCTTGTACCCTCTCATGCTATTCTCATGCCATTTTCATGTCCCTTTCTTCCCCTCTGTTTCCATGTTTATTGGACTTTTTCTTCATCCCTTTCTCTACCTTTCCTCCTTTCATCTTTCTGCTTCGCGTCTCTCTTTCTCTTCATTCCTGTCTATCTCTGTGAACATCTCCCCCCCCCCCCCCTACCTGCAGGCCTATACAATTGTGATGTCGTTTTTGAAAATACTTTTTAAAGCCACTAAAAATGATTTTCCGAAAGAGTCAAAAAGTGCAGGAAAGCTTTTTCATGAGAATAAACCTGTAGAATCTCATAAGTGACTTTTTTTCCATCGAAGATGTGACAAAAGGAAGAAAACGGTATTTCAAAGATATGACTCTCCATTCAGTTATGTGTCCGAACGGACTAGTAATGACTAAATATCCAATTTTTGTCCTTATTTATGTTGCTTCTGTCCTATCATTTGTGGGTATGTTATGAATACCCTTTTTTTGTTACAGACATAAACCGCATTTTGGGTGATTTTTTCGATTTTTTGATTTAGCAATCACTGACAGCGCCTTTAAATATTTTCAAAAAAAACGGAAAATTAAAACATTTAAAAAACATAACAAACAAGTACAATTTCTTGGGCCCTAGAAAAATAGGCCCTCAAATTGTTGGCCAATTGCAAAATGGACTAAAATGACCACAGTGACGCTAAACTGATGCGTACACCTGATCAGGTTTGATCAATTCCTATATTAAGTTTCTAAACATCATCAAAATATATGAGCATACACTAATAACAAGAATTGCGAGCCTGAAATATAAGTTTGTTTTGTATTTTTTGATGTCTTCAGTGAAAAATGTGGATGACATATCAAGCACAAATCTGGTTTAAATAGTTCAAATCGTATCACTGTTGTGGGTCACTTGGGCAGTGCTGGAGTTCTGTACTTTAAGGCGTTGACTCCACAACGGAACCTGAAACTTCAAAACAAAAACCCCCCAAACCAACCAACAAATAACCAACGCATTAGTAGCCTGAAGATGTAGGCTTAAAAATTATATTTCTTCTTCTTTAAATCACAGAGCCTCCAAATCAACGTCTCTTAAAAAAACGTAAATGCTGGCTATATTTGATTTACAAGTTACAACAACCCACGCACGTAGCCACTGTTTCGTGGCTTGAGTTACTGATATAATAGAATCAGTTTTTAATAGAAAATATGACCCCGTGGTCACTCATCTGCACTTAGCATGATGAAAAACAATTGTGCCTGAGTATCGATTCTAGTTGAATGATCCCATGTTTTGTTATTTCTGAGGATTTAAGATTTCCTTAATGCAAGGAAACAAGTGCATTACGTTAATTCACGAGATTTTCCTGAATATCTAACAAGAACTGAGAGAGCCTGGTAATAAGTTACAATATGAAATAAAACATAAGAAGTGAAGAGCTCTCAAAGCTTTGACTGTTCACCAAGTCATCCAATTGGATTATAAAAAATGCGATTTGTTAACATAGGGATTATTGATTACGCCTTCAATATCGACTCTGCTATACTAGGTAGTTGTAGTAGGACACATGTGATATGTCCAGGGGTAAAAAGGGTAAAGCTGATTCCACATTTGAAGATATATCTCAAATTCTTTATATTGGCAAAAAGGCATTGAGAAGGAATGATTGACTATACCACACGTTTTGTTTCCGATGTAGAAGGTAAAGGCCACAACCACTCAATGTTCATTGGATTAAGAGATTTCTGACCTATTGGCCACATAACATGATAGCTAAACATAGCAGATAGTGAAAACTAGTTCTCACTTCCGTTGTCTTATATAGAAACCTGGCTTTATTTTTCATATTGAGTAAACTTGTTTAGCCCTGCACAAACTGAAATTTGACTTTTGGCTATTTGCAGCAAGTTTCATAACAAATCGGACCCTTCCGTAACTGTTACCCGCTGGATGATCTTGAACTTTTTTATGTGCCATGTACTGAAAAACTCTAATGCATAGGTAGCACCCCCCACGAAAAAATATACGTTTTAACCAAACACACCCTTAGGAGAGCCCAATAAATTGTCATCAAAATAACGAGACTATGTGAGCTTATTCAGCGTGTGACATTAATCCGAACTTACCTCGGATTGGAATTCTCTATTCAAGTGCTCATTAGTGGAACGCGGTGTGAAAGCAGATTCAGTCCGCCGGGAACTTAATTCGGGGTACATAGACGATAACGGAATAAAGCGTGAGCTATGCTGGGTAAAGAGTCAACTGAATCGAGTGCCTTATTCTTTAACGTGCCGTTACCGTTGTATCCGGACTATGATTACGGCGGACATAATTACTTCAACAACGGGTCTACTCATTTGGCCATTGAGGCTGTCAGGCACGCGTGCCTATGTAGACGTTGTCGTACGTAAATATGATACTTCAGTCATGAGTGGAGGTGAAAACCCCCAATGTCACGGACCAAATGTATCCAGAATTATAATTTAACACAAATTAGCTCCACCTAGAAGTGGCTAGGTCGGGTGCGCTAGTAGCATATATTGAAGCGGATTAACGTCCGCCGGGATCCAAGTCTGTGCTCCATAGACGATAACGGATTAAGGTGAAAACTATGCTGCGTGAAGAGTCAACTGAATCGAGTGCACCTATTCTTACCGTTGCACTATAATGACGTCCACACCCATTTACAGGGTGAGTCAGAAAAAAGTACAACCAAATGAGGGATTTTTATGAAAGAAACCTTTAACGGAACATTTACCAAATCTTGTGTTAGATAGTGTGTTATCAGCTTTCACAATAATTTTTAATTTTTTTGGAAATCCGATCCAAGTCATTCAAAGGTACAGTTATTTTTGTGAAGGTATCCAGTTTCTGCCCCCAAGAACAAATTTGCTCATGACTGTACACAGAGCTCACTACTGCGCATCGTGAGGGATTCAAAATAAAGTAAGAGGTTGATTTCTTTGGGCGCCGTATTCAAATGCTGCGCAAGACATGACATGGGTTGAATGATAATGCAGAATACCTGGATTTAATGAAATCGATAGTATATTTTTAAAATGGAACATTTAATGCTTTATATGTTATCCGTTCTTCTACATTATTGAAGTTTATACGTGGAATCAAAAAGAATTGAAATAAAGAATGGATTGCACTGTGTGGCTTCAAGTACAAACATTGTGATTTGGTTTAAATATTAGTTTGATATTTTTAATTATAATTACGGTTCATTTTTACAGTCGTAACCCAACAATTTAAACCAGAATTTTAATTTGGGAGGGAGGACCAGGTATGGGAAACCAGTTAACTTTTGGGGCATCACTCTAAACACATTTTGCAAAGGTTGTGGAAAACACGGTAACCGTCAATACTATAATTAGTACGTCATGTGTTCCCTGAAATGTATTCCCCCAAATGTGTAATTTAATGGGGAGATGATGCAAATCTCCAAAGCTGAACGTAGAACCAAGAGTACTCTTTGGGTTTATACTCTAGAGGTAACTTTTCGGTATTTCACATCGAGCACTTCACTTCCGCAAACTGTAAATTTTGAACGCGTTGATCAATTTTAATGCCGTCGTATTTTTATATGAGAGCTAACAAACATGGGAAATGTACTACAAGAAGAAAATATATGAATAGCACAGAGGTTTTCATAAAAAACCGCCTCCATTTGGTGGTTGTACTTTGTTTTACTCACCCTGTTAAACCGGGCATCATCACGTGCTTTAACTGGGGGATGTTAGTATCCCATTCATTTGCTAATATGAAGCGACAGTTACTTAAATGCCTTAATGTGCAACAAAATTTGCCTTCTGGGCAAATGTGTAAACACAATTGACTGATTGCTCTGTCAATTTTGTATGGTTAATACTTGGGCTATCTACAAAATAAAACTTTCAACAATGAGCTTTGGCTGTAATGACACTTTTTATGACGCATCATCATGCCTTTAACTGGGGGTTGCTTAATGTGTATTTTCCATTAGTTTGTATAGAAGATACAGTTATGGCCTTATGTAAATAAATTTGCCTTCTGGGCCACATGTTCTTTCCGTAAGAATTGACTGCGTTAATTGGCTTTCTCGTATTACTTGGGACTCTCTACAAAAAAAATTTTCAACAATGAATCGGAGGAAAATTATAAAGGTCGCGGTTTTCAAAATAAGGTCACTAGCTTATATATAATCATGCTTATCGTGTCAATTGTCTGGATTGTTAGCAAGTAAAAAAATCTACAATTCGTGAAGTACTCCCATGGTCGTCCGTTTGGTGAGGACCAAGAGAATGACGTCATAGATTCAGTGACCCCGGGGGGGGGATAATCTAGTTATAAATACCTTCTCCACGGTTTTTTTACAAAATCAGTCCAGTCAACATCAACAATCTAGACAACTCAGTCGGGAGACTTGTTCATTCACAGTAATTTACACCTGCCACCAAAGTCACACATCAGGAACTCTTCCAGAGGCAACCTATTATAAAATACTTCAGAAAGCATTATTTGACCTTCAAATGGCAAGACCTCATCAATGCTCCAGCAGAATAGCAATGTTCTAAAATCGTGTACGCCAGAAGCCGTGTAGCACAGGAAGAGAAAGCCTGTATATTGTTACATTCAAAACGGAGACATGCGTCAGCAGGTGCCACGTCCCGAATATGGCAAAGCCATAAGGCCATAACTATTGCCGCAACGCGTGCGACCATGTAGCAACGCGTGCGACATTTCGGCAACGGTTGGAATCAAAGGTAGGTAATCAAGGTAATCAAGGTTTATTTCTTCAATGCGTGGACTACTAGGCCAATTGCTAGAGACTTTACAACTTAATAATTACTTGACAGAAACAGTGCAACTTTGAGGCAGCAGTTTAATCAGCGCCATGTTGCAATTAACATTCAAACACACGAAACACACACCGGATTGGTAGTGCAAAGCGTTCATGGTTCATTTGCCCATTTGCAATGACAATGGAGACCCCCAGTGGCATTAAGGTTTTAATCAATATCTGGTATACAAATCAAATCCCAAATGAGTTCCCGAATTAAATCAAGCAAGTGGTCCCACTGAGATTCGATCCGAGGACCCCTTGCTCCAGATTTCTGGTAAGCTTGCTAAACCACCCCCCCCCCCCTAGGAACACCACCCCCTTCCTCTGATACAAAAACGTTGCGGGCCCTCGTCGGCCATTAGAATGACGAATTTCTGTGACGTATTTCAAAAATTAGGACCAAAACGCGTTGCAAAGTATCTAGCAACGCGGTTGTGGAAACTCACAACGGTTGCAGCCTTCACAACGCGTTGCGACCTTCACACCGCGTTGAGGTGCCGCATTACAAACAATTGACGGAATCCTCCATAAAAACGGGAATGTTGAAAATGAACGCATTACAGCACACAAAATGGGTAGGGAAAAATGCCGTAACTCGACTTTGTGAAGTCATTACTCCCACAGAAGCCTGGTTTTGGATATAGATCTGCACAAATGTAAATTACATTTGTTACATTTCTATAAAGACCAAGTATATGCTGTTAAAAATTTCATGTAGGTACCTGCAGCTTCAAAAATTATTACTTTGAACATGACTTCCTACAGGGCCGGCATGGGGGGCCCTATTTACTAAGCACTGGCTATCTTCGGTTCCCTAAAGTATCTGGTAGGTGGTAGTTGCATTAACCTTCTGCAAATTCGACCCAATTTTAAACCAATTGAACGTTTTACTATAGGTACCTTTGCAATAGTCATAAAAGTTAATAACCCACCCGGTCCGCATAATCACCTCATGCTTATGCATACGCACTGTTTTCTGATTGGGCTAATGGTCATTGTTTACGCTACATATCAATAAACATGTGGACGCATCCATTTAAATTAGGGGGTGATATACTTTTGCGGTGTTGCAGAATTTGAAATTGTTAACTTTATACTGCATAAGTGGCAATGTTCTGTAGACTCAAATCATCATTCGTTTTGCTACCAACTTTGTACGATTGTTGTTTTTTTTATCTAAACAACATTTGGTATGGCTTTACAGCATGCTTTGTCCTTTTAACGTTTGAGTAGCTAATAATTGGGGGAAATAGCGTTTATAGGCCCCAGCCCCGTGCTTATCTTCCTTCCTTTATACATGTTAGGTTTTTGACTCCCAAAACACTATTTAAGATACAGTTTCGATTTACGAGTGCCGCTTTATAAATGTGCTACTTTGGATTTGCCTTTTTTTCTTTTTCTTTTTGACTCTTGCCGTAATGGTGCTAACTTGTTTTGATTTTAATTAAATTTAATGTTGTATTGTTTTTATAGTCTTATTTGGAAATGTGTGTAACTAAATTGAGACAAAGAAAAAAGGGAAACATTTCCGTGCTCGTTCCCATAGTTTTTGTATTTTTTATGATTTTTGTTTTTTTTTTAAATAAAATTGTAAAAATGTCTTGTTTTGTTGTATGAATTTAAAAAGAAGACAGTAGAATGTTTTCCTCTTGGAGATCTTGAGCGTGCATTGATGACAAATCGAATCAACTAAACTCATAAATGTTTACATTGTCTGATATTTCAACTACGGACTAATCAATTACTTTATTTAACCAATGTGCCACTACTCCAAACACCATTCACCTGTTGCAGAGCAGAAAACAAGTCTTCCCAGTTTGAGGATATTGCCTAAGAGTTAGTCCCTTATTGCCATAGCTTTTATCTATACCCGAATTACAGTAGTAGTGTTGAAAATCAGGTTAGCTTTACTGATTGCAGGAAATCTGTTTTGGGTAAAACAAGGGGAGGACAATAGCTCATTATTCAGGAACTTAGGGCGTGCGTGACTGAACAAATCCGAATCAATTATAAACTTACTAAAGAATGGATAGGGCTATATAAAAAAAGGCTGCTTGAAGGGTTTTAGTAGAGAGGCAAGATTGTCAGAAGTACTTTGCCCTTGTGGGCAGTATTGCCCCTACATACATGCATATCTTTTTTTCTTCAGAGAAGGTTATTCCTACATTCCAGTGAAAGTAGCTTTTTGAATCTTACTCGCCCAAACTTCACCTGCGACTTTGCAGATTTGCGTCATGACTCTGTTTGTGTTGATTACAATCAAATCCATAGTCATCCTTTTCGCAAATATTATTGAAACAAATAACGGTGCTTGCGCAAAATTCGGTAAGTCTTCTGCACACTAGTTATTTATTTTCGTGAACCCAAACATTTTCTAAGCATATTAATATATCCACCCCTTCATTAAAATTAATGGTACGGGCCAAAACTCCCCCCCGATAAAACCGTGCCTGACTATAAAAACAACAAAGGTCAAAGACAAACCGTCGAAAAAATACCAAAAGTGCTTTAAAACGTAACCTTCAAAATCAATGCCCCCGTCCTCTGGGATTCACTTGAGCTTTATACCCCGTTCTCTCAAGTTCTGGAAATTCGGTTACTTTACTGAAACTAATGGCTGCGTAACAAGTTGATGCTCTCCTCGGTCGAGTAGTATTTTACATGATGCCTTGATTACATGTTACTGCACGCCTTCGGGGTACGGCGAGTGACGGTGAGTATGTTCCCAGGTGTCGTCTGTGTGAAAGAATGCGAAAGATATTATCTAAATCGGTACTGCGCGAGCGAACTAACGTTACCAGTCCGTCATAGCGAATGTGTGTTGTAAATGAAATTAAGCTCAAAGTATCCCGGAAACGAAGGGGTTCTATGGAGGTTTTTACATCAGAGGGGCCGTTAACTATGTTTTGTTTTGAAGATTGTCGTAGTTGGGTCTGAACCTAGAGACCTAGCGAGAAAATTGGACGTTTTTATCGGGTACTTCGGTGGCTCGCAGCAACGGAAAGTGAACACGCCAATTCTACGGGTACATCCATTGTTCCATATGCCTTTCGATATTTTCAGTTTTGAGAATTTTCAAACACTGTTTCAATTTACGCCAAAATGTTTTTTTTTTTCAATTTTAGAAACGGATTACGTCTAACCGGACCGCCGTAGCCTTCGGCGGATAGTGGTTACATAGGAATTCACCTCGTGCTGGAGGTCACTTCGTTGATCAGTAATGGTTAGCATTACTTATTATAGCCAGAGCTCGCCGGCGCGGGTTAATTGGCTGAGAGAAATATGTAACATAGACTAGTGTCTGAATCATACTAATTATATACCGTTCGCTCACTGCTCGCGTGAAGCTTGTTGTAATGGTTGCGGCAATACGTTAGGACCTTATGCTTGTGGACATTAGCAACGCGTTGTGAAGCTTCAACGCGTTGTGAAGCTCGCAACGCGTTGTGAAGGTGGGCAAAAGCGTTGCAAAGATCTAGCAACGCCGTTTGGGTCTATTTTTTTTAAATACTTCACAGACATTATGAATTTTGATTGGCGACGTCGCAACGCGTTGCCGAAAGGTCGCAACGCGTTGATACTTTCTCGCCACGCGTTGCAGCAAATACGTTTATGGCTTTATAGCTTTGCCATACCGAAGCGGTTGTAAATATATCAGCGTGTCCGTCCTGCGGGACTTGGAGTGTCGATATATCCCAAAGGGGGGGGCCTTTGTGTAGTATGTGAGGAGGTGGATGGGTTTGGTGGTTACTGGTTGGGGGGGGTGGGGGTTTTTTTTTCTGGGGGGCGGGGACAGGGCACCTTGGCAACATGTTCAAATCATCGACGTTAAACAGGCAGAGGTTATTCGCTATGACCACGGAAACATCAAATAGAGTGAACCCAGATGGACGATATGAAGGCCGTAATAATTTTAATCCAAAAATAGGATAGCAGTTTCATTAGATATCGTTTTGAAATAAACTATTCAGAGAGTTGAACCTGTTTTCTTAAATTCTACAAATCGATAATGTTCGTGTGTGTTCTGTGTGTGCGGTGTTTGTAATACAGAATTACAAACTAATCACATGTGGTTTGGGTGTTTGTGTAGCCCCGTACGATTTCTTTTTAATTGAGCCATGTTTGAAACTAACTATTTTTTAGAAAGATGGACCAATTGAATTCTTTCAACCAATGAGTAGAAACGTAGATTAAAGGCCGACTCAGATTCCCGATGAGGCGCCCTCAATTTTCAAACAAATTGTGTTTTTTTGCAGGTACATAATGCTTGTCCATATCTAATCACTGTGCTGAATAGATAAGCTAAAATCGAAGTCCTTCATATATAAATCACATCTTTGTTAAAAATTCCGCGTTCCGGAAATTGTGTTGTACAGTATCCTATGGCACTGTATTATACGCATAAATGTTTACTGCATCAAAACGAAAAATTCGATCAGCTCAAACTGGAATTGAGCATTTCTAGGTGACTCTCTTTATTTATAGTTACTATTTTTAATTAATAATTGAAAAAAATTATTCAGAAAATCGCTGAGTCAGACTTTAACTGCTATTGAGAGGTGCGGGGATCTATACTCAGCCGCCATTCACAGGCGGTTCAAGGCTGTTAAGCAGTACGTTTTATTGAGTAGGACCTGTATGTCAGGAGATATGGTCTTCCGGACTCGTAGTCCACCACATCTTCAATTTCCATAAGAGGCAAATCAAGCACACAGCGAATAATTTCATGCTGGTGTACGGAGACTGACTGTTAACGTTTCAAAATGATGGATTTAAATATCAAGGCAAGAAACAAAGTCGGTAATGTTGCGATCTTTTACTTTTCTGAGGAGTTACATAAATTTTGCAAAAATCTTTGCTGAAGCTAGCATAATAAAAGAATAACAGAAAAGGGTGAAATTTATATCGTACCATCTGACATGCAAAACAACTCCTTCCATGTTCAAAGTAATTGCGCACGCGCGAAGGGATTTCAGTGGTCGTCAAAGGTCGTGCACCGTTTTATACAGAGGTCATAATTAGCTATAATTGAGTGTGAAAAAAGTATAGGTGCAATGAAATCTGTAAACGCAATTATTTCTGAGAGTTGTGTGTATCTTTATCACCGCGTGTGTGCTTGTTCTAAACCAGTCGCTGGTGCCTATATAGGTTGGAAATCCGGGAAATTTCAGACGGAGGAAAAGGAAAAATGGCCATGGAAAAAATTTTGGGAATTAACGGGCATTTATGGGAAATTGTAGGAAACTTCGGGACTTTTCAAAAACAATCTTTTGGAATTGATATAAACATAATTATAGGTCGTTCTTGTTCAGATTAGGATATACGCTTACAGGTACACCAGTTGAAATGCTACAGAACGAACATACAGCAAAAAACAAGCATGTTTTAAACAGAAAATAACCATCAAACTCTTTACAAAAACAATACAGTTTGGGTCAATTTTTTTCTATTCTATCACTCACTGGTCTTGTTAGCTGGTATCCTTGACCTATGCACCCACAGTGAGATTAACCTAGATTTTTTCGTGAGAACTTATCTTCAAAAGTAACTTTACTTAAATGGTTTGACTGCTTCCTGTAACAAGACATGAACATTTCAGTGGAAATTCAAGCCATGGAGGGGGGGGGGGCACAAGGACCCTGCTCAGAAGCCGAACCACCTGCCAGGCCCCCCACCCCCCCCCAATGACACTGACACATTGTACAGTCTATGCAACAGGGCCCAAATTCGCCCCCTCAGAAAAATGCAAAATTCAAAAAAAAAAAGGGTCCTAACACAAAAAAGTATTAAATAGTAAGTTGTCCAACAGAAACAAGACCTGGTAGTATACAAACATTTTGGGTAGTGAAGGTATGAACTCGGGGTATGCGCAGTTGACCCGACAATTTTGGCTAGATTTTTATCGAGTGCCCTGATTCGATACCTTTAATAATTGGCCTGTAGCAGTAGGTCATATTTCTTATTTCAAAGTACCTAATTGAAAGTGAAAAGGCCTACAAACATGGGTTTTTATTGTGTTTCTGGGGAGAAATGTTTAAAATGTTAACTTAATAAATGCCAAAAATGAAAAATTCCCGAAAATTCCCAATAATTCCCGGGCCCTTCAAATTCACGGAAAAGTTTCCGGATAAGTTTCCAACCAATCCCGGAAACTTCCACCCTTGCAACTATGCATATATTTTGCAAATCGTTGAAGGAACCCAGGTGAAGGTGATATTCACATGTTTTCGATAAATGAGCAGAAAAAACAGGAAAGGATGAAAGAATGATTACCATAAGTTTTTATGAAACGCTTTTGGCATTTAGCGCCCCGGACAAAGTTCACTAACCCCTACCCCGGTAAAGAGGGTTAGCATTTACATGCCCCGTCAGCCCAAGGCAGGCAATGCGTGGAAACTACGGCCCCCTGTATACTGAGCTACTTGTCAGTTATTGTAAATGTTGTGCAACCCCCCCCAATACTCAACGGGAAAAAGTCCACTTTTTGCTTGAATCTTTTAATAAAAAGGTAAAAAAATAGCGAAAGTCTGACAAAAAATCACGTTTTGGTGATAAAATGTTTAAGAAGTCCGAAAAAGGACCATCTTTAGGGGATTAGGTCCCAAAACTTTTACAAAGAGGTCCCACTTTTTAAAAAAAAGGTCCACTTTTTCGCAGTCCGCACCCCCAAAATAAATCCTGGTTACGGCCCTGTAAATGTTGTTACCCAAAAACAAACCCTACTATTTTCCACAGAGCATTACTAGTCATAACAAACTTAAAATTACAGCAGTTCAAAATAACTGTAATCATTTAAAAATACTCAAAAAATGTGGTGTGTTTATATTCTTCTATTCGGAATGTTATCCTTTCCTGATCCTCCATACGCTATTCAGTTTTGCTCACACACGCACAAGAATTTCGCCGACTCCCCTAACGGCGAATTCTTTGCATTTTAAAATAAATAGGATAGATATAGGATATATATATATATTATATATATAGTATATCTATTATATATAGATATATAGACAGATATATCTATAGATGATATATATATATATATTATATATCGATCTTATATATATATGCACATCGTGCAGTGTATACCATGTCTTTAACACATCTTGGAAAAGTAAGGGCAATCGTTATTACAATTTGTTTTAGTCTTCACTATTATAATTCAATTTCAAGCAAACAAGGATGAACCCCCCCCCACCCCCCCCCTTTTTATGATTCGAACCAATTTCACTGTAATGTATTCGAAAAATTAAAATTCTAAATAGTAATATTCCTTTTGTTGTCGTCTTAAGCTCAACGAGTAATGATAAAACAATCCTTGAAATTACCAATAGCCTTGAACGTGGAGATGGGTAAAGCGGAAGCGATGGGCGAATGCCAATAAAATGGCGTGTTTTAACAGGTACCCGATGCTAAACCAAATACCAAGTAACCATGCTTTATTCAAGGTATGTACTCAGGGGTGATTTACACGAGATGTTCTATAAATGGGCAATCTTGTGAGGTGTTAAACTCTGTTTATCAATTTTGGCCGAATAAAACCCTCGTTGGATTATCACTAACCTGTGCTTGGCCACAGACGATTGTCATATGCTGTGCATTATGATTTAGGTTCAAAAGTCATCAGGGGTCAATGGAGTCAATCTTTCTAACCCCTATTCTCTTCCTCCAGGTTTGATATGAAAACACCAATGACGTGTGGTCCGCGTGATCATCTATGATCGTACATGTGACCCAAATAACTTGGATACGACAATATGTATACTTGATGCATGTTAGACACACTGTGATTGTTGTTATACAGGCATTCCAAACGCTGTATAAATTTGGTATTAGTAATTAAATTCAGAGGGCACAACCTTGTAGTAGACATAGCTTTGGAGGCGACTGGAACATGTTAAAATTATCTGTGACGAGGTCAAGGGAATGGGTCACAAGTTTTTTTTTCGGTAGGAGTCAATTTTATGCTTTCATTTAAGCGACTTCCCCTTTCAATATGCCTTTGTATTTCAACATCACACTAGGTTTGGACATTATGTTTTCATAGCTAAGGTAACTTCCTTAAACTTCCTGAAAAACATTATAAGACTTCACAACCTCTTTAAGTACATTCTCAAAAACCAATATTAGTGACATTCGCGCCGCCTTCTTCATTCACCCCCCCCTTTGCATTAAATGCTATAATTATAGTAAAAAAAGAATACAGAAACTACCTTAAGGCAATAATTCCGGGGGGTCTGGCATAAGCATAAGCAGGTTATTTACAATGACCTGTCACAATTAAAAATCACTAATTCAACGGTTGATTCCACTTGTAAAAATTTAAACTTGAAGCATAATGATATCAGTATATGTCACCTTTAAATTAACCCGGTGTCACTTACAGCAAAGTATCTGTCTTTAAACATTAAAATTGAGGACAATAAACATATGTTAATTGGTGATTCACGCCCACCCCCAAGTGGGTTGTCTTATATACATGGTTGCAATAATTTGGTGGTGCAATATTGGCAATAGAAGTATCATTCTTCATTTGGAAACCAAGAGGTTTTCCTAGATCTATGGCGTCTTTAAAAAGTAAAAATATTAGATTGGATATTTTGAAACCGATAGCACTCAGTCAAACTTGTACCGATAGTATGAAATTAATTATTACGTGTGCTTCATTTTTTTGAATTCTATCATTATGTTTTTATCGTGGCCTGACTCACTCAAAAGAAAGATCGTATCTTGTGATACATCACAAAAAGGCAGACACTACGATGTCAAGTGTCAAAGCAACTTGGGCTATATATAATAGAAAAGTTACTTCTGTAGGCAAATTCAAAAGGTAAGGGTTCATTAATGAAAAAACAAATCTTTTAAAAATCAATTAGTTTAAATAATCAAAACGGCCTGCAATGTCTAAGTTCTCAAAAACCTTTTGACTTTTATTTTGTACGTTCGTTGGTTCGTTGGTAAGTCAAAAAAGAAACTTTGTAAATGGTGAAGTAATTTTATCAAATTCTACTTTTTTTTTAATATTCTTATTATTTTGTTGTTTTATTAAATTTCTTTCTATATATGTTTTATAGGACCACATCTCCCTAGAGCCGCAAGCAAGACATCAAGAGATAGTGATCCTACTCCTCGTTTTGAGCACCGTCTATTTCCTAATTGATCCTCGTTTCAGTTATGCTTCAAGTTCTTTTCTTCCATTAGCACAGCAAGGTCTGCTGCATCCCGCGGGGCATCTCTTTACTAGTTCATGAAGGATGTGTTTCCATTTGTTCATTTGGGTAATCCTCGTAAGAACTTCAATAAGAAAGGCCTCCACCTAGCATTTATAGGCAAATGGGTCATGCTTTTTAAATGTAATTTTTGCAATTGCATTCGTCATCGTGGTACAAGATTACCTTTAAGAACTTCGTTCCGTTCTATTAAACATGTTAGGGGAGCGGACGAGCGTGTGGAGCGAAAACTAGACAGGTTGCATATTAAGTGCATTTTTAGTGCAAGTTAACTTTTTTGTATTTCATGTTCCGATTCGGCTGATTGCAAATCGCACGAGTAGACTGGATTACTTAAAAGAGACCTTTCGAAAATACTTCATTCCACAACCCACCGCTTGCGTTCAAGATGCCAATTACAAAAACTTTCCAGTGTTGAACGAAAATGCAGATACACTATGAGGAGACCGGTTTGACCATTTCATTGCTGTAAATATTTGTCAATCAACTTCGCGTTTATCAGTATACATAAATCAGAGTCTTATGCCATATGTTAAGACCAACGATTTCTTTCAATAGTAAAATCTCTGCCTTGTCTTGCTTAAAAATTGGCGATCCCCATGTGTTTATCATGGAATTTTAATTATTTACGTTGTGTCAACTGTTTTAAAAAGATTAGTAACCCGCACCTCCCTCACCCCCTTGAAATTAAGCAGAACTTTATAAAAAAAGAATTTCACTCAAAGGATGTAATCCCCAAATAGGTTCTGAATAAATTCATAATTTATCTATGCTCGTTTCACAGTAGATTTAAATTACTGAATTAAGTTGATGAGTTACACCGATGCGTCGGGTAAAAACAATACAACCACTTGTAGCCGCTCACCTCAGCCGAATATTAAAAAAGTACTTAAAGACTTGTCCTTCTGATCATGTGTATAAGACTTAAAATGAGAATCTTCTCATTTCAATTACATTTGTAGATTGAAGGAGTTCTGTAGATTCCAGTGAAAGTGTAGAAAGTCTAAAATTCATAGAGTTTGAAGTGACTGTAATATTTAAAGGGCCATTCTTCAAAAAAGTAAAACTTTTTGATAAAAAATGAAGTTAATGGTATTCCAAATTTCTTTACATTATCATGTTAACCATCCTTCCAAGTTTCCTGCGTGATATTTTAAAACATTATGTTCAACTCAAACACTCTCATTTGCATAAATGAATATGTTTAATATTTTGGAATAAAAAAGTGAGATTATTACACCATTTTGCTTCTTTAGTTTTAAAATGAATAGCTATTCATTTCTGTTTGAAATACTGCCTAAAGTATTACGTGGACTTCAATTTTCAAAATTATGTTGAAAAATTACAACTTTATAGGAAATTGACAAGTAATTAACAAAGAATGTTAATTGAATTTGGCATGTCACAAACGTGACCAAAAAGACAAAGACGTCTTTATTACTAGAAAACCACTGTCTCAGTAATGTTCATAATTTAATGTCAAAAGCCAGTTTATATGTACCTTCCGTTATACAAAATAAATGGTTTAGATCTTTCTCCTTTCAAAAGTTATCGATGTGCTAATTACTGTCACACACGTGACCGGCACTCACATTTTAGTATTTGAAGACATTAAATTTTGGTCTATTGAAGAATGGTAAGCAGTATATATTGTATTATCAGTCAAAAATGAAATATGATCAGTTTAAACAAGAAACCCCCCACCAATTCATTTAATAACGACTAGTTTAAACTTGATTTCCATGGTCTTTTGAAAGTTTGGGGGGGAGGGGGGAAATTGCCACAAATTTAGCGACTTGCACTATTCAAACAAAGGAAAATCTGCATACTAGGAGTAGCATTGCTCCTTTGCAAGTTTATTACTAATGACAGTGTACTTGAAAAGTGCTGGCTTTGAATGGAAATAGTGAGAATATGGAAATACACAGATTTGATTACAAATTCATTTTGGCGCACATAACCAATGGTCAACCAATTTTGTGTTATAAGTCAATGGAGTTGTCACACACGTAACCACCAATGTCTCACACGTGACCGAACTTAGTGATATAAATTTTACTATACCCAAGTAAAAGTTTGTTCGGTCACTTTTAATCCATCATTGTTGTAAAGAAAAAGTACCAATGCCGTCTGAAAAGTAAATATAAGAATGTGAGTACTTAAATAATCACAGAAATTTTGCTGTGTGAAGTTGGAATTCTAAAAAACCCCTTTTTGTTGCGGTCAAAAACGTGACCTATCGTATTTGGCCCCCTCCATGACAAATAAATCAATCTGGCGAAAGTGGAAAAACGTTATTGTTGTGCTAGGATTGTCAAAGGTATTCATTATTACTAAAGTAATAAAAAGATTGGTTATATTGGCAAAAAACAGCATTGGGTTGATTTTGAAAATCAAAATTGCCCATTTTTTCGGTCAAAAACGTGACGAAGAATGGCCCTAAAATAGATGAAGAAAGTTTGGTGCCTACTTAAATGCAACCTCAAATGATACACAATGCATGTCAAGTAAATGTAAGTAGCGTACATATAATTTTAAAGAGTCGATACTAACGGTGTTGCATTTAAACTAAAGACAGAACTACTAGTGGAGGAGCTAGGGACCCAGTGCCAAAATATCGTTTACCCTCACTACAGGAAAAGGTTGGACACCTTTGAGTAGTATGGACCCTCTTATCACGCTAGGTAGGTAGTACAATTCAAATTGTGTGACTTTTCAATAGGGGCCAATTATTTTAAGTTTACACAGGAGTCAAATTTAAAAATGCTCCCATCATGTTGAAATGTAGCCATATTGTCCGTCTAGTCTAAGGATTCAAAAAATGTTAGTTTGTACCATCTATGACAAATGGTTTTGGAGGTATAGGATTATAAAAATGGCTTAAAATGGTAAAAAAGGTCAATTTCGATTTGTTACAGGGTCAAAATCAAAAGTTGCTCCAAATTTGTTGAAAATGATAAAGTTGTTTATATAGCTTAATGCATCAAAATAAAGGAATAGATTGTTCATCTGCAGTGTCATTTTTTTAGTTATCATGTACGCGACAAATATGTTCATAGGGCAACATAATTCCAATTGGCGTGGACATGTTTGCCTTATCTCCGTAAGTAAACATGACATAATCAAAACATAAACTTTTGGAGTCTCTGATCCAGGCAATAATTTGATGTATTTAAAGCTATCAGATTAAATTTTTTGACCCCTGTACAATTGAGATTGAACTTTTTACCATTTCAGTCATGTTTACCCTATAACTCCAAAACAATGGTCGTTAGATGGTAAAAAATATACATTTTTGGAATCTTATGGTAAGATGGACAATATGGCATACATTTCCACATGCATGGGTCATTTAAAAGTTTGACCTGTGTAAACTTCTTAAAATTGGCCCCTCCTTATTGAAACAGTGATAACACAATTTGAGAGTACTACCTAACGAGCATGGATGTAGAGGGTCCATTCTAACCTACCAAAGGTGGTCAAACCTGTTCTTAGTGGAAGGTCAACGAATTCCTTAAATAAGGCCCCCATGATATCCTGCTCAGCTCTATAACGATCTTAGAAACCGATCCCTCTCGCTATCGCGAAAAAAAGATTTATTCCCCAGGAATACATGCTCGTTTAACTGATAATCCACGACTTGTATATATGTGGTCTGTTGGAAGTAAACTCAAAGGAACATGCATTTGTCTTAATTTAATTGTATAAATTTTTTGTTTATAAACATTGCTGTTATAATTTTAATGACTTTTGATGACGTACATAAGAATAAGGGCCAGAATGTCTAATGACGTCATATAGCTTTAAAACAGGACATGATAGATACATGCGGTTCTGGCTTCTTAGGGAAATGATAAATTGTCCAACCTTCTTATTTTGTATACACATTTAGAAGAGCCATGCTTTATGGTGTTTTTAGTAAGTCGTGAATTGCAAATGTTTTGTTATTAGAAATAAAGAATTAGGAAAATGTTCCACAATTTGCCAAGCAATCTGTAAAGAAAACTTTCATCAAGGAAGCTATTAATGTTAGTAACCTTTGGAATATGTTGTTTTAAATGATTGTGTTTTTATTCCATTAGTGAGCCATGTTGAGACATCAACAATCAATGTAAACAACAGCTCTTTAACTGAACCCAGGTACCTGGTTTGTTTTATCTCATCTGAGATTTTTTTCCTTTTTTTAGCGAATAACATTTTAAGTCCTCTTCCTGACCAGATTCATCTGCTTCTCTTTTTCTTTTTCACTTAGTTAGTTAATAACTAAATATAACACATTATGCTGTCGGTTCTATAGTAAGAATAGTACATTGAAATGGTTGATGAAAATCCTGATCACAAGAACATACTGACACCCTAGGGCTGTTAAATGTCCGGCTGCCGCCCCCTTTGAATTGCTATTCGGTTATTCGAGTAGGAGAACCCGATTTCAATATTAAATCTGCCAAATGTAATATGTGAACACCAAGGAAAATGTGCCCTTAGGAAGATTGTTCATGATTGCTGCCATGTATTAGCTTACAAGCCATTAATCTTAACCAGAAGTAGAACACAAAATTCGAAAAAGGACTGGATTTTGACCATTATACGCTTGAAAAAGACACTAAGAAAACTATTCCGTTATAAGATTACATCGTTGAGGAACATTAAACACGACGTTCATACTATCGTTGAATACTTGATTAATTAAGTGTAGATATGGATTCATGCCGCGGAAATTAACGTGAAGAATAGCTAGTCATTAAAGTAACACTTTAAATCTAATAATTACGCACATCTCTGTTGTATTGCGATTACTTTACGAACAAAATGTACGTTGGTCATGTGAAGAAGACTGCTAGGGTTGTAATCTCAGGAGGCAGAAGGTTACCAATCGACTATGCAACCAAGACCCAATAACCCCTTTTTGCATACAGTGAACAAGACCTATGAGCTAATATAACAAAAAGATATATAACTTGTGATTCACACTCAGTGACAGCTCGTATTCGTCTTGTCTATCTGATTACCCAAGAGTCATCTGTATTTTTCATAAAATTTTCGTTATTTTGTCAGTGATGTCTTTTAGTGAAAAATGTGAGATGAATATTTACGATTGTTTTGTTTTCAAAATAAGGTACAGCGTGACATTGAAAACTTCCATGTTCCACGAAAACTTGGAAGTTATATTTTCTCACAATATATGATTGATTTCCATGATTTGGCATAATTGTCATACAACGAATGTGGCCATGAATATTCACATTGATGTGAATTAAAAGATATTTTGTACGTGCACCAAGCAGAGGTTACACCAATTAAAGCATTAAATTTCACCCATTCCGTTGAAAAAATTATACTCATTTTTCTTTTAAAGAGAGCAATTGCATTCTGCAGTATAATTCTGCATTTAATATTTTACTTGGACTTCTCAGGAAAATGAATCATTTATGCACATGTAGCATTTTTCCCAACCATATATAAGTGTACTCAACTTTGACTAAGATTTCAATAATCCAGTCGTAGTTAAGAACCCAAGAACTCAGAACTAACAGGTCGGTTCAACCCATCCCATTACACGAACAAACTTTTACCGGACACGCAACAATATTTATAAAGGAGTCTCGGGTTGCCGCCGGGCACCGCTACTCCATTGCGATACACAAGCCAAAGAATACTCAAACCACCAACAAAGCGATGCACGACGTGCTAATTACGACGTCAAACCACGCATAATATAATGATTGCCGTGCGATCTTGTCCAACCAATTACTGCAGGGGTTGTGCATGTACAATCAGGGGAAACCTGGAAAGAGAAATGCGCTGTGACACGAGGTTCCGATAGCTCATGTGAAGTGAATGAGAAGTAAGGAATACCGGAACTAGCAAAACGGTATAATGGAACGATGTCGTTCTGGCAATGTTATGAAGAAGTGTAGTTTTGCCTTGTGCATATTAAGACCGTTAGAGGCACTATAGATGATGTCAAAACTAAACCACTGACATTTTCACTAATATGGACTTTGATTTATTGCAACACAAATTGTACTAAGTGTGTACGAAATTATTATGAGCAAGCGCTATACAAGTGACCAAACCAAGGTTAATTATATTAAGTAGTGGCGCGCTTTTCAATATGATCTTACAATGTTGTAAAGAAGTTCGTTTGTGCATTATGTACTGATATTTGGAAACTAATGACAACACAATGCCTAGCTTACACTTTGATAATGATCTTGTTTTCCTAAAAAAGTATTTAAATATTTTTGCATCTGTCCATTACCTCATTCTTACCTCCTGAGCATATTGTATCCCAGAATCAAAAGCATGCATAACCATACATCCACCGCACCTCCCACATGATAATCCATGGGGAAAGTTGATTTATATACAATCTTAACGAATTCAGACTTTCTATGATTCTTCCGGCCAAATATTTTAACTACCGTGTATCCCCAAATCAGTCTACAGAAGAAAAACGGTGAAATCTAAATTATTATGAGGTTGTAAAGGTGCATGTGTTTTGTCCTTATGTGGTGTAATTATAATGATTGAATATTTCTCTTGATACAGCTTCTTTTGTAAAGGCATGACGAGAACCAGCTTTACCGATTTAGAGGATAAGTAGATAATATTCAATCAGTTTTCTTGATAATAAGACCAGATGAAGAAAAACACATGCACACTACAACTACATCATAATTTCGACTTCAAATAAATTTCTTTGAAAGCTTTTATTCACTGACTGTTTTCTGTCGACTGTTTTGGAGACACGCGGTGGCAACTATCTTATCAACTTAATACAATACAAGCAAGAGATAGACTACTGTCTGTTCAATTATGTCCGGTTTTAATTAATTATTTCCAAAAATATACGCTTTCGAAAAAAAATCACGAAAGAAAAGTTGTTATTCATCATTGGACCCAACAAGATCATTGGGTTTCAACTTGAAAACATATTTCTTCTTTTGATTTTTATTCAATTTACACGTATTTTTATTGGCAAACGACAACAAACTGGGTCCAGGTGAATATTGACTTTTGAATCGGAAACTTTGACGGCAGACCGCAGACCCATTCACGAATTAGGGGCGCTTGAAAAGCATGTTTATACGAACAATTGATTCGTGGACCTTGCTTTGATTTCAGGTACGCGTGCATTAATGCATGGGTATAATGCATCGTTCAAATACCGATACTTTTAACAGAGGTCCTGTCTGTTTTATTCAATTGATTATGAACAAAAGAATCATACAGCTCTCCTGCAATGCCGCCCATTCAAGTTAGTTAATGCCGTGTGACACCTTGGATATCATCTCGTTTGTATTGCAAAAATTCAGTGCAAATATAACAATGGTTCGGATTAGATCCTGTGTTGAACAAAGTTGCAGTGGCATTATACCAGTGGCGGACAATATTGATCGTTATTCATCATTGGACCGAACAAGATCATTGGGTTCCAACTTGAAAACATATTTCTTCTTTGGATTTTTATTCAATTTACACTGATTTTCATTGACAAACGACAACAAACTGGGTCCAGGTGAAACTTTGATGACAGACCCATTTTTTTTTTTTTTTTTTTTTTACAGAGGTCCTGTCTGTTTTATTCAATTGATTATGAACAAAAGAATCATACAGCTCTCCTGCAATGCCGCCCATTCAAGTTAATGCCGTGTGACACCTTGGATATCATCTCGTTTGTATTGCAAAAATTCAGTGCAAATATAACAATGGTTCGGATTAGATCCTGTGTTGAACAAAGTTGCAGTGGCATTATACCAGTGGCGGACAATATTGATCGTTAATCATTATCCGACGACGACAACTTTTATACCTACAAAGTGAGCCAATGGAACCTTCCGCAAACGTAATTACTTATGGTGCCAAACCTTTAATTCGCTCATTTTCAGAACGATGGTGAATACCCAGCATTCAATAGATTTGAAGGGTTTAAAATGTCCCATTGCCTTTGTCATGTAAAAAAGGGCCCAAAGGATACCAAACAACTTTCTTTTCGTGATTTTTTCCGAACGGCGATTTTTTGAAATAATTATAAAAACCAGAAATCTAAGGTAATTGAACAGACCCCATTTAAGTACTTGTTGTGTTTGAATTGAGGGCTACTGTCTGATCACTTACGTCGATGTCCGGTTTTTATATATTCAAAAAATATACGTCTTTCGGAAAAAATTCACCGAAAGAAAAGTTGTGATTCATCATTGGACACAAAAATCATTGGGGTTCCAACTTGAAAACAATTTTCTTCTTTTGATTTTTAATTCAATTTACACTGATTTTTCAGACAACGACACCAAACTGGGTTCCAGTGAAACTTTGATGACAGACCCATTCACGAATTAGGGCCTTCAAAAGCATGTTCATACGAACAATATAATTGTTCGTGGACCTAGATTTCAGGGTTTGACGAGCATTAATGCATGGGCATATAAATGCATCGTTGAAATACAAAATCTTTTTTAATAGAGGCCCTGTCTGTTTTATTCATTGGTTAAGGACAAAAGAATGAATGATACCGCTCTCCTGTGTCATGTTTCGCATTCAATTTTAATGCCGTTTGAACACCTTGCATATCATCTCGTTTGTATTGCAACAAGGTCGGATTTGACCTGTTGAGCAAAGTTGGTATTTATTGTCATACCAGTAGGCGGACAATATTGATCGTGAATAATATCCTCCGACGACAACTTTTAAACCTACAAATATGAGTCAATGGAACCTTCCCACAACGTAATTACTAATGGTACCAACCTTTAGTCGCTCATTTTGAACGCGGTAAAATACCCATATTTCAATAGATTTGTAGGTTTAAAATGTCCCATCCCCAGGTAATGTAAAACTCTTAGGTTTTTTTTTTTTTCCAGGATACCAACAACTTTCTTTCGTGATTTTATTTCGAACGAGTGTATTTGTTTGAAATAATTAATAAAAACCAGACTCCCCCCCCCACCCTAGTTATTGACCAGACCTAGGATTCACGGTGACCACGGCGCGCCGTGCACAGTACACAAGCCATCTGATACTCTGACTTTATGACCCATAACACAGCACGTAAAACGTTTTCAGAAAAAAAACGTAGGTGCAATGAGAGGGGAACTAAGATCCGTTGGCAGTAATAGAAACTATAACATACCGGTAAATCTCCCGGGTTTTGCCATTGTGAAAGTTGGCACTTTAGCTACATTTGGGATCGTTTATGCACAACATCACAGATGATAATTGTCGAATTCAACTACCTGTACGATAAGAAAGTCCCGATTTCAAAGGAGTTCACCGGCAACGTTACGTAATACCCAGGGGGAGGGGCGGGCAGGATAGCGTCGTTTTTACCGAAAAAATGATACTCTATCTTATAAAGGAACGCCTTTATGGAGCGAGAGTATGTAATATTGTACTTTTTAGCTTGAATAAATGTTTTAATCTAGAACTGACAGTTATGCCTCCAAACAAATTATTCATCTCACCACTTATTCATGGCAGTTGCCATTTGTAATGATGTTCTAAATTTGGAATTGGAGTTAGGATTTTTTTGGGGTGCATGTGGAGATGGTTAGGTGAAAGATTTTTCAGCTCCGTGCTAATGTTAACGAGGATATTTCCAGGAAGAATCGCCCCCAATTTTTCTCGAACCCAGTTTTTTACGTATTTGGGAATGCTACCAATTATTAGATTGACACCGAATGAATAATCCGAAGAAACGACGTCTTTCTGTAATAAGATGATGAGTTAGTAGTTTCTGTCGTGCACGACAGAAAGTCCAAAGCATGGTTTCTATGGGGAACTATTACGATTCAGGCCAGTTTTCAAAACCACGTTTTGCGTTTTCTTTTGAACCTGTTTTGTCTATCAACCTATTGTTAAACGTTCTCAGTAGGTGGTCTACACCGATCCAGTGAAATTTGAGAAAAGTTCTAGCCTAAAAAAATCTCCTCCTGTCACTTTAATAAAGTAGGGGGAATAGGTGAAATCAATTTAGTATTTTAGGTGACTTAACCATTGCTATTTAGTAGCACAAATGAAATATAATTTTTTA
>JAMKCH010017914.1:0-27708 GCA_023653785.1 Ophioderma brevispina
TTTCAAAGCAAGAATTCAAACTCAGATTTAGTCCATCAATAAACAATCACAACTCAGTACAGATGGGCAATGGGGCAATGCTATTACTGGCCTATAGGGATGTATGGCACTGAATCTAATTTTACATAAATCATCTAAATTAAAATATAATAATAATTAGAGACATTTTTGTGCTCAAAGAACACAGACCTTAGTCGTGGAATTTTCGCGCATTTGGTATTTTGACCTTTGACCCTTAACCATTGGTCACATAACAGGGTCACTGTAGACATTCTATTGCATCTTTCATTAATCCCTACAAGTTGGTATTTTGGTATTTTTGCAATATGGGGAATTTTGATATTTGGTATATTTTGACCTTTGACCCCTACACGATAGGTCACAGAGCGGGGTCACTGTGGACTCTTTTTCATAATTCATCGATGCCTTCACGATGGCATGATTAGTCAATTAAGCTTCTTTCAGATTTGACCCCTAGATGACCCATTTGACCTTTTGACCCCATGTTGTGAGCACGGATAATAGAGCTTTGTTCAGTGGTTCTTGTGACCGAATAAGACATTTATACCTAATTTTGTTGATGAGTTATAGTGTTTGCATATTAATTAGCTCATCTGCATACAGATGATCCTTGGAGCCAATATTCTGTCATATGATTCGTCTCAACTCTATCCGCAACTTTTGCACAGATATCACATATCCAAGTCTTATCATTTTGAGTTATAGCATTTTTGCATATTAATTAGATTTGGCCGCCATTTTGAATGTTAATGAACCTCGGTCGTTTATCTGTGCACATCCTATATGAAGGATGGTCTAGAGGTTCTTGTGATCAAATTTGGAACCTATAGCTTGTCTGTAGGACAAGTAGGCTTTTATAGATTTTACAAAATGGCGGCTACTTCCGGTTACGTGACCTTTGACCCCAATCTGGGTACACCCCCATATGAAGCTTGGGTCAGCGGTACTTCTGACCAACTTCGGTTGATATGGCATTAACCGTTTAGTACTAGTAGTAATTTTAAGGAGCATTGGATAGATGAATCGGAAAGAAAGAATGAAAGAAAGGAATGACTGGAATACAGGACCTTACCACGACTAGGTAAAAATGATGTTTTACACATTAATGCAGCTTAGGTAAACATTGCATTGTATTATTGTATAAGAAAAGCAAAATAGTGAAATACCATTAGGTAACATATTGCAAGATCAAACGAGATTGGTAACAAAAAAAAATAAATAAATAAATAAATAAAAATAAATAAATAAATAAATAAATAAAATAAAATTAAAATAAAATAAATACAACCAAAAAAAAAATAACAATAATAATAATAATAATAATAATAATAATAATAATAATAATAATAATAATAATAATAATAATAATAATAATAAATAAATAAATAAATAAATAAATAAATAAATAAATAAATAAATAAACTAAAATAAAGTAAAATAAAATAAAAAACAAACAAATAACACATATCAATAACAATCGGTTAGAAATCATGTCAATGTAGCCTGGGCTTTGAAGCTCCTTTCTCGCTGTGTAAAATATTAGCGTTTATGTGTGCCTCGGTGTATCATAACTTTGTGACCAAACTGCTTTTTATAATGCATGTTATATTGCTTTATTGATGTTTACTTTTTGCTTCCTATATTCCGCATTTTGTTTACCTATTTATACCTCTATGATGCACAGTAATTCTAGCTGACGTGTGGTGTGATTTGTTAAAAGGTGCTAATTCGCGGAGGAACCTGCAAACCTACTATTGTTCTCAAACTAGTCCTACAAAATTGATGGTAATCTAAAAATGGAAATATGTTGGTTATTTCACTTCTTGGGGATATTTCCGGTTCAGTTATGCATTAAAATCGGGGGATTTCATTTTCTGGTATTTAAAAAAAATGATGTATATTCTTTCCGATGTACCTTTTGCATACGGCCACAATGCGTACAGTAATGTATAAAAAGTGGCATTGTGTAGGTCACTCTTTACACTGCCGATTGTAATGTAGGCCCCACAATTGAACATAGGGTAAGCGGATACACTGAGAATTAATCGTTTCGCATTCATTCATTCAGAACAATGGCGGAACTAAATAGCCGGCCAGGATCGATTCTCAGCAAGGGGAGAATGCCAGGCTTCGGAACGGAGAACAAGGGCCTTCATCCTGACCAGTGCAAACAGGGAAGGCGCCCGTCCTTACCAGGTGCGCACATAATGGCCGGCGGAAAGGCACCGTACACCCAGGCTGACCGAAAGGTCTCAAACTTTAAAAGGTGGTCAAGGATCGAGGACGAATCAGGCAATAGTACAGAGTCAGGCTATAAATAGGTCAAGGTTGGGTGCCAGTGGGGGAAAACCCCGCCAAAATGTGGAAGGGGCAAGGTACCACTGATGGCAAAACCCTCTGGCTGGACCGAACCGGGGGATTTAATTCTTCCCCGGAGACAGCCATTTGGGGAACCACAGAGTGGTAGGCCCAAGTAAGTACGTGAGATTAAGTGAGTGATGACCATGCGATTAAAATACGTGGACAAACTGGTATAGCAAAACAATGTTCATCGCAGGTGACTCCCAGTTGGGCGCACACACGGCCACTTTGGTATAATAATAGTAAGGGAAGGAAGGAACCCGTCGTGTTCATGGCGGCAATTATGACGTAGGCTGAGGCTAATGCAAGGATGTTTAGGTATGTGGGTCCTGCAAACCAGGGACAACAATTGCCGAATGAGCGGGTGGCTTCAATTGCATAATACATGCATTGAAGGCACTCAGCGTACACACAGAATTATAGTCACTTGGGGTTCAAACCTTTTTGGGGCGATGGCCGTTCCAGGGGTTAACAGTTCAGGTGGAAGTCCCTTTACCTCTACACATCGTTTCTGGGAAATTAGGTTGGTTTTTCTTTGCGTTGCCAGAACAACTTCTGATGTGGGCCACCAGGGTAAGAATGCCACTTGAAAACCTATGTCGTATATTCTTCAGGTGATCGGAACACCCGGGTATTAAAGGGGGGACCATTAGTTTGTTCACATGAGATTGTCCTTTCATATTGCGATGGTGGGCAAGGATCGCTTAGTAATCTAGTTAGCGTTTTTCAATTCGCCATGGAAATCAGGGTGCGTGGTTCTTGAAGTGGGCCCCGAATTGGGTTGGCGGGCCGGAGCGTCTATTATCGCCATCGACGATAACGAGCCCTGGGTGGCCCCTTTCGGGAAGGGGTTTTGGGGTAAAATGATGGGAATGGAGTAACTACGATAAGATGGACGAGTGGTACCTCCTCATCAAGTGCAAGAATAGAATAGTGAATAAGGTCAGCCTTCCCTAAAAATCAAGATTGAGGAGTGTACCTCCTTCATTCAAGTGCTGAATAGAAAAGGAATGTGTCAGCCTTACTAGAATATCGAGATTGGATGACGTCTATACCTCCTTCATAAGTGCAAAAATAGAATAGTGTATGAGGTCAGCCTTCACTAAAGGGCACGTTGGGATGAGTTAAAACCTCCCTCATAAGTTGGATGAGTTAAACCTCCCTCATAAGTGCAAATAATAAGGGATGAGTTAACTCCCTCATAAGTGAAAAAAAATAGAAGTGTATGAGTTCAGCCTTCACTAAAGGGCAAGTTTGGATGAGTTAAGCCTCCCTCATAAGTTGGATGAGTTAAACCTCCCTTGTAAGTGCAAGAAGAGAGTTAAACCTCCCTCTAAGTTGGATGAGTTAAAACATCCATCATAAGTGCCAATAAAGGTGAGTTAAACCTCCATCATAAGTGCAATAGTAGAATAGTGAATGATTTCAGGCTTCACTAAAGAGCAAGATTGGATGCGTTATTTACCTCCTCATAAGTTGGAGAGTTAAACATCCCTCATAAGTGCAATAAAGATGAGTTAAACCTCCCTCATTAAGTTGAAAAAAAAGAATAGTGATGAGTTCAGCCTTCATAAAGGGCAAGTTTGGATGATTATACCTCCATAATAAGTTGTTGGATGAGTAAAACTCTCCCTCATAAGTGCAATAAGGATGAGTTAAACATCCCTCATACGTGGGATACTAAACCTCTCTCATAATAAGTTGCAATACGGATGAGTTAAACCTCCATCATAAGTGCAATAGTAGAATAGTGAATGATTTCAGGCTTCACTAAAGATCAAGATTTGGATGAGTTATACCTCCCTCATAAGTTGCGATGATTTGAGTAAAACTCACCTTCAGACGGTGGATGAGTTAAACCTCCTTAAAGGGTATAGGATGAGTTGTTAAACCTCCTCATAATTGCAATAATAGAATAGTGAGATGAGCTCACCTTCACTAAAAAGACTATATTTATAATGGACGAAGTGAATACCGCCTTCATAATTATAGGATTTGTAATAGTTAATGATCATTAATTTTATGATTATGTGCAAAGTTATATCACATAACTATTGCATTTGTTTAAAATTATGGAAGCATCAATAAAGATTGGTGATTAGACCAGCATTTCGTTGTTGATGGCTTCCCTTCAGGAGTCCAAAATGAATTAGAGAACATTAAGACTCCAATTCTATTTTGGCGAAATCGGAGGGAAGCCCGCTCTGTTGATATCGTGTTGACACAGGGCCCTGAACCTGCTCTATCTGCAGGGTCTGCGCCGCTGACGACAGAGGGCGTTTCTCAGAAAACGATTCACCGTTATTGTGATGCGTCTGTATGGCATGTCTTGGACAAAAACCCTCCCATCCCGCCCTTTGGGTGGTGATGGGCCCCCTTTCGGGGGCGTTTTGGGGTTAACAAATGATGGGAATGAGTTAAGTTCTCAAAGACTTCGACAAGATGGATGAGTTGATACCTCCTTCATCAAGACTAGAACTGTGAATAAGGTCAGCCTTCTCTAAAGATCAAGATTGGAGGAGTTGTACCTCCTTCCATCAAGTGCATGAATAGAAAAGGGAATGTGTCAGCCTACTAAATATCAAGCTTGGATATGAGTTATACCTCCTTCATAAGTGCAAATAGAATTAGAATAGTGTATGAGTTCAGCCTTCTCCACTAAAAGGCAAGTTTGGATGCGTGTACATCCCTCATAAAGTTGGATGAGTTGAACCTCCTCATAAGTGCAATGAGATGAGTAAACCTCCCTCATAAGTTGGATGAGTTAAACCTCCCTCATAAGTGCAAACAGGATGAGTTAAACCTCCCCATAAGTGAAAAAAATAGGAATCTGTATGAGTTCAGCCTTAACTAAAGATCAAGATTGGACGAGTTATACCTTCCCTCCATACGTTGATGAGTTAAACCCCCCTCATAAGTGCAATAAGGATGAGTTTAACTCCTCATAAGTGGGATGAGTTTTAAACCTCCCTCATAAGTGCAATCAAAAGGATGAATTAAACCCTCCCCATAAGTGCAATAATATAATAGTGAATGATTTCAGGCTTCACTAAAGAGCAGATTGGATGGAGTTATGCCTCCCTCATAAGTTGGACGAGTTAAACCTCCATCATAAGTGTGAAAAAATAGAATAGTGTATGAGCTCAGCCTCACTAAAGGGCAAGTGTGGATGGAGTAGACCTCCCTTTAAGTTGGATGAGTTAAACCTCCCTCATAAGTGCAATAGCTGAGTCTTAAACCTCCTCATAATGTTTGGATGAGTGAAACCTCCCTCATAAGTGCAATAAGGTGAGTGAAACCTCCCTCATAAGTGCCAATACGATAATGAATGATTTCAGGACTTCGCTTAAAGAGCAAGATTGGATGGATGAGGAGTTTATTCCTCCCTCATAAGTTGGATGAGGTAAGCCTCCCTCAAAGGGTGAATAAGGATGAGTTAAACATCAAAGTGCAATAATGAATCGTGATGATGAGCTCAAGCCTTCACAAAGATTATAATTTATTACTGGACGAGCTGAAAACCCTTCATAATTATAGGATTTGTAATAGTTAATGATCATTAATTTTATGATTATGTGCAAAGTTATATCACATATCTAGTGCCATTGTTAAATATGGACGCATCAATAAAGATTGCTGATTGGTCCAGCATTTCGTTGTTGTCCAGGGATTCCCTCTTCAGAGTCCAACGTTTTAATAGTATTTTTAAAATGTATAAAAGTCTAAATGCCGCCGTCTTACAATGTTGGAAAATATTGTCTTTTAAAAAGATGACATAAAACATTCTTCTTTTGATTGATAAAAAAACTATTCACCGTTTCAGTCACGTTATCGCTGGCTGTCGCATCCAGAAACTCCGTAAATGTTGCTAGCGCCATTCTCTTAACATGGTACGTCATGTAAACCGCAAGAGGTCGTGTGATCGTTCATGAATGGTGAGAAATCTTCGTTTATCAAAGGATATCTTAGAGCAAAATTTTCTAAACCCGATAGGTACTTCTGGCTCCCGTCTCGAGAGATTTTTTTCTATGAGATGTAGAAGAAGATCAAATAGTTTTTTTCCCTACTTTTCGGCATAATTGGGTAGTTTTTCTAGTTTTTGTTTTAAATATCTATTTTCATTCTACACGTCTTTTGAGCTGAGCAATTGAATTAATGTAACGGTGCTTTACTTCGTCTCTCTGCTGGTGCGTTGAATAAAGTATACTTGGGTTGTGACTTCATTCATTATTAGGTAACTTTATTCCGTCATTGTTTGTGGTCTACTTTTAGGACGGTGTCTATTTTCCGAAAGAAAAGTCACACAAGTATACTTCCGTTAACCTGTCTTCTGTCTGTCTTTGTCTGGCTGTCTGCCTGTGTCTGCAATTGCCATAGGGTCTGGAATTATGAAAATTTGTACGCATCACCTGATCTTGTACTTGCTTACACTTCTGTCGCAGAGCGTCCAGAGCTACTGAAAATTACATGTCTGTAATTATGATATCGCTCTGTAGTTATGATAGACAGACCGTTGATTTGGGACTCTTGGCGGTTGGGATTGGCAGAAGATACGTGCTATATAGTTAGGCTCTGTCATGTACCTTTTTAATTCTAGAAATACCACTTTTCCTTTATGGTGATGTGATTTCCCTGTGTCGACATTCCGTACTGGGTCATTCCACCAGGTTGGGCCGCACTTTATGACATTACCAGGAATATGTAATGCTTTTTAAGTACATAATTTCAGTGTCATTGCATTTAAATAATGTGTGTCATTTGATAGTATGAGGGTGATACAATGTATTAAATAATTTAAAGCCATTAACAACGCGATTTTTTTTTTTAATTTTCTAGTGTTTAATTTTGCCCTAGGCAATTTTTGGACTAACAGGACACTACGTCCATTTTTACCTATTACATATTGAATGACATGTACCTATTACATATTTTATATACTTACATAAGCAGAAAAAATACTTAACCCTTTTCATGTGCTGAAAAGAGCGATTCCATCATCGAGGCGACTGCGCGCCATTGCTGTACAAACCTATGCAAATACGGACGCCCCCACAAAAATACAAGAATTACAAAATGTAAATGTTTGTGTTTAATATATGTAAATTGGTCCTTTTAGAGCAGATATAAACCTCAAAATGATTTTGCATGTGTATGCTGTGGAGCAGGGTCGCAGAAACACATAGCCTACTTTTTGAGCGATTTTGACGCCTTTCGAAAACAATGATTTGCCCCTATTTCCATACGATAAACCGACTCAGTTTATATTGCACCGGTGGCCTTGTCTTATGCCCCCTCAGAGGTGGTATGAGTTTCATTTGCAATTCCTCGGGAAAGTGGTTGCCCTTAGGGGGGGTTCCAGGAACCCCCCTTATGTACCAACGTGAGTGAAAACACCTTAGGCACTTAAGTGTTAATGCAACTGTACTCAAAACCTGCTTTTAAACATTATAGCTGAAAACATTTCATTTATCAAAGCATAACACAAGAAATACTTTGGAGTAATTTTTCATCAATATATATCTAAACTATAATGTTTAGTAAGGATTAAGTTTGGAACTGCTGTTCGGACGTACAGTGGGACATCATGCCAATGTTGTTTAACACATAACTTTTCACAATGAGCAGTACATGATCTATCCTTTTTTATTTCTACATTATTGGTTGATACAAATTTGATGTAGGGACACTTACACACTTTTCATTCATATACTTGCAGTGACACAAGAAAATGTTTCAAAATTGTGCAGACGTAAAGTGGCACCACGCCCCCCAAATTAACCACAATATCCTCAGCTAAAACAAAAATAACCTAATTGCTCTCACTGTGAATGGTTTTTTATGTTGTGAACTGTATTACAAGTAGAGACTGAATACGTCCATTTGATGGATTTTAAGGTAAATTAGTAAATTTCTGATGCATCTAAAGTTGTACTAAAAGTGGACACCGCCTATTACGGGAAACACCTCATTTTTGATGGGTCGTACTATGCATTTTGGGATAAACTATGGAAAAGAAAATGAATAATCATTAAAAGTTGGTCAGCATTGTTGTAAAAATTTAAAAAACAGGAAGATTAATATTATCCATAAATTGTCTAAATTTGCAATTAATGTACAAGTTTTTTGTCACAAATTTAACCTCTTTTTTGAGTCACTTCCTATCTTAATTACGAAAATCTGAAAAAAAATAAAGCGTAAATTGGTATCATGTTAAGACCTTAAATACGTATCAATTGCATAAAAGTAACTTCTGAAAATACTTTGCATATAAAATAAAATGTTGGAATTATATATGCCTCGGCTATAGCAAAAATTGGTTTGGCCCCCCAATGGGGTTGAGGTGGTGGAATGACCCAACTACTAACTGGCAATATAACAGGAGTCGTGTTTCCCGCTTTCCTCAGACTCTGCTGATTCACACAGGTATTTGATCATGTTCATCTCTCAAATAATACCTGATTAGTATTGCCGCTTCTTGGGCGATGTAATGACGTCGTACATGACAAAAATGTACTGATAAAAACTTTTATAGCTTCCTTCATATGGATCGGCCATTTGTAGCTTATCGTCACCGTGAAAGGAGGACCTTTACCTAATCGAACTTTAATACGAATATAACAGTATATAACATAAAATCGTTGAAATGAAGCGATTTTGTAAATGCAAAAAGATCATACTCGTCAAGAACGCCTTTATTTTAACTTTTCCATGACAGAGATATGTAAATCCCTAAATTCAACTAACATTTTGCCATAATGTTTCAAATAATTATTGCAAGTTCCATTTTATAATGCAGATACATTTCTATGTTACTGTTGTAAGTTTTGTGGTGTTGTTTTTGATTGATTGTTTGTTTGTTTTATTATACATGCATGATCAATACTAATTTGTTTTTAGCGTGTGCGTTTTGTATGTGGTCTTCTTTATTTGTACTTAGACATTGCAAATTTGTTGGACCTTAGCTGCTGGCATGGACTGATTTGAATATGTTTCCAGTGAGTGAGAAAACAACCTAAAACAGCGATTTCAAATCAGCCAAAAAGAGCCCACCTCTACTGGAAGGGAGGAAATCTTCACCAGGTACAACGCACTATTTGTGTCCGATTATGAATTCCATCGGTTATCGGTAGTGCAAAATTCATAGAAAACTTGGACATTCTGTGTGTGTGTGTGTGTGTGTGTGTTTGTTTTTTGCTCAAATCTAAATTGTTCAATATTGCTTCTGTATATGTGTTTAGATCGACATCTACAAATTTATATACACATGCCTATTTCTTAATATTTTGGTTATTAGACACAATGGTTTGGGGTTATATAAAGTCATAAAACATGGTAATGATAATGAGGCACAGAATATTTAGGGTTTGACGAGATCATGTATTTTGACGCTGTCATACGCCTACACCGTCGCAGTTTAGGTTCTTCATATTCTTTACATTCACCTCCGCTCATACAATCAACAATCCTTTTTGCCTTTTCTTCGGCCACTAGCTAAGGCACCAACCACGTACCCATGATAGTGTTCGGTAGCTTCTCCAGCAAAGTGCACCCTTCCAAAGGAAGACTGAGCTTGGCAACAAAGTGGTCAGAGAGATTCGGAGCGCAATTTGCTGTAGGCACCAAGGGTAAAAGGATATAACGCAGTATGAATCAAAATATCAACGAGAGTGGTAGCGAAGATAAACCATACATCTTTTTCAGGACATCCAGAATTTCAGACTTTGTTTCATCTTCCGAAAGGTACCCGATACGTCTTGCTTCTTCGCCGACAACATGAATACAAAGGATATGGACATCTTCAGGTAGATGTCCAATAGCATCGAGTTCATGAAGGAAGGCATAATTCCCGCGCCAATTACCTACATGTATTATATAGTTTCGTGTCCCAAAAGTGCTCTTCGAAACGCCAATAAATCAACATTGTAGTCAACCCATCTGTTGTGAAAAGAATTCAATGTTTTCCACTCAGCAAACGGAGGGATGAATGTCACAACATTGCTCTGTAAGACACCGAGAGAGAAAGTAAAACCAATACGTATTCCCTGAATTAAGTTGTTCCATTCTGCACATTCGACAGCACCTTAATTTTTCTTAGAGAAGTTCAACAGAGACCACTTGTGGTTTAATCTCAAGTGGTTCGAAAAATCAGCGTCTTGAGAAATGGTGCTATGAATTCAAAAAAGAAAACTCGAATCCACGCTGATCAGTCACAAATAAAATTTTTGGTCATGTATTTCTTCCGCCGTTAGAGCGTATAGCGCGCATATGAAAAAAATCCAGATAAGAAGGACGCTCCACCGCATCAAAATCAAGTTCCAAACCATGCAAGCGTTTCGAAAGCAAATCTTTAGGTACCCATCCACCAATCCCTAAGGCTGCACGTTGCGTAATATCATGCTTCCCCTAATCCCTAACCGCTCCGCTAGATTGACTCTTTCTCATATGCTCTATATAAATCTTCAAACCGAGGCATCCGACCAACAAGATCAGATATTACTTGACCGTCATTCATTCTAATTGCATATGATTCCCAATCCGTTTTAAAAGTTTGCAAATTTTGGATTTTCGACCAATCTACGATCTCAGTTCCTTCAGGATTGCCCACTGTGCTACAGTCCTTAAAGGAAACCTCCACTGAGTTGGTTGATTTTACCTCGACCACACTACATAATCCGCCCCTCAATGATAATGAAGTCATCTATCCCGTTTTCGTGTAGTGTAGCGGCAGCTTGAATCCGGCGGCTCCTGCACCAAGTATACGGACTTTAGCTTCGTTGTCATTGTAGTCTTCTCCTTCAACACAGGCATTCGAAATGAGAATCAGGAGTATATTCAAAAGGAATATTGAGGTTTTGCTTGCCTGTAAGTACTGTCATGTTGATGTTTTAACCTGACTGTTAACACGCCTTCTAACGTATAGATAACGAAAATTATTTTTACTTGACTAACGACTCGGTTGAAGTGAAACTCATGAGACTAAACAAGGGAAACTTACTTGACCTTGAACAATAACGTTTACTGGATCAACACAATGTAAGCAATGAAACGCCTGACCAAGAGTTCTAAATATAGATTTACGTAAATAAAGTAAATACCGCGACCGTGGGATTCAATCCTATATATATATAATATATAAGACTGGCGTAGAAAATGTAGTTTTTCCAGGATATTATATACTAAATCAGATCGCCGATAGATCGGCGAAAAATGGGAAAATATTATGCTTAAATATCCCATTAAATTTCCAAGTTGCACCAAACTGAGACACAAAAAGGAGCAAAGGTCAGTGACGTCATGTTGGCGGGGAATCGATGCCCGCACGGGGACCACTGCTAGGCACGGGCGCATCGAAAGCCCCCATGTGGCATAGAGCGTCTCAAGGCCCCCATGCGCACAAAAAAAAATGGCACTAGTTGGGATCATTTCGTTTAAATGTATATATGGATGAAATAGAAGCTGCTAAGATGTCAAAATTTGGAGCTGGAATAGCAATCAAGTTTGAGCGAAATGACTTCCGGGTTGGACCATACTGTTTGGAAAGGTGTTTCTAGATTGAAGTCGCACGTAGAATTTTAATTAAAAAATTATAATATATATAATATCGCCGGTGATTCAGTCGGCCTGATGATTCCAATGTGAGGGTGAAACTCTGGTTCTACGCACACCACACACACACCCCGACACACACACAACACATACTATTGTGTCACTCGAGTGAACGATCTCTCTATTTTCAAGGTATAATAACACTTCACAATTACAAACAAAGTCCATACAAAAGTCAGATATTTTCACTTTTTTTCCAAATTATTTCCAAATATTTTTATCAATTTAAATTAAAGTGCAAAAAGGGTGAAGGAGGCCAGTCAAGCGTCACAGGATTTCAATGTGCAACACAAGCGGGTACAAATCCGTTATCATACAGTCAGATATATAACGTCATTTTTAAAATCATTGCTTGACGTAAAATGTAAGTTAGCATAAATTTACTTGTACTTAAAAACTTAAAATGAAAGTCAAAATTAGCAATTTACTACACAGCCTGATTGTCAATCCCAGACATTGTAACATTTCGCAAAAGACAAAATAATTGACAAAAAAATGCTCTTAAATTGGGGCATCATAGCAAAAATTTATTTTTACTCTTCAGTTCAAATAAGAAACAATCGACGAGACAAAATAATATGTCATTAGAATCAAATTCTAAAAGCAAGTCCATCCAATCGGAATGGAGGACTCTTCAACATTACGCCCCCTCTTAGCTGGGATTAAAATGTAACTACTGCCCTTGAGTTGTATGGTTTACTATGGTGCAGGTTAGCGAACTCTTTCATGGAAGCGTCTTTCAGACATTGTTGACTGTTGATTCCAAATCGTATTTCGATATCTTTCCGTCTGGGTTAATGTAGAGTTTGTTTTGTTCGTTCTGGCTTGACAACGACGACCGCAAACTTTTAAAGGGAGTTCTTACCTCTCAGTGAATTCTCATGTTAATATCAATGGAACTGTTTTACAAAGGGTTCTGGTTCTTTTTGTCTTGTTTAATTGCGTTTTGTGATACAATTGAGTAAGTTCTACACCAATATGCTTTGTGTTACCAGACAGTTTGGAATCTTCCCGTTTTGGTATTATACCACTTTGTTCAACGGATTAAATGGACACAGGGCTTCTTTACACAAGAGATCAACTCTTGCGTTTTTTACACTCGAGAGGGGGTTTATCAACAAACTCATTTTGTTGCTGCAGCAAAAGGAATGGAAAAGAATTGTGCATTTACGAGGATCACGTTTTTATTGCTCTCATGTGAGTGCATGGAAAATGTTGTGCGACCTGGGATTAATCTCATTAAGCGACACTGGGCAGATTTCACAAAATATGTAATTTTTCAATTTGCTCGCAAATGATAATCTCGGCCATTGGAAGAATACAGATATCGTAACACATAAAAAATAACATATCAAAACATTTTAATAAAGAGGCACCCGGTAATCTATGGGCTAACTTTTACGTTTGCAGTAAACTGTAATAAACAATGCGTCTCATTACATGAATATCATAGACTCGTAACTATTGATATTAAAACCACAACGGAACGAACCGGTCAAACAGGGTGGATGCCATGGGAATTCAAACTCAGCGGCTGTGTTTTCTTGTGTTAAAACGCAATTTGTCGTCTGTTTGAAATAATGACCCGGAGTCATCTAATTATAGAACGTATGTTTACCCATAACGGCGCTGATTTGGGATTAATCATTTAAGGCGAGGCTATGTATATAAAAGCTTTATAAATATGCAATACATCAATTAAAAAAATGATGCCCACTATTTCAAAGTGCCAAGATCTACAGGAACTGATTTTCACCATGAAATACTATTCCACATGTGTTGGTGCAACGTTGGACCGCTTTGAGCATATTGAGGGGAGGGGGGGAGTGAAAATTAAACAGGGACAAGTTTGTAAATTGTTTCAGACACGGGGTAAAAGTGTATAGACATGTTATTCTGTCTAAGGATTAGAAAAAGATCTAATTTCGTGTATCTACAACCTTTTGGTATTTGGAAGAAGGCCAAAATGGTCAAGGTCATCCATGGGGGTAAACATTTATACTGTTTTTTTTTCAAAATTTTTTCGGAATGTTAAACACAGGAAAATAATGTCATCAGCTCAAGATAACCCTGCAAGGAATCCTGGTCGCCAGGATAATCTTGACCGCTACCCCCTACTGAAAAATTGGGGCGTGGACAATTTTAGTGCTAAATTGTTCATGCGAGTGCCCGCAAGTTGTCACATTCTATAGTAGTAAAGCAGACACGTCTGACAGTATCGATACCTTCAGGTATCTTCTAAAGATAAAGCAAGAGAAAGGTTCGCGTAAGAAATCGAGAGGACAGCTGAAGATCTGTCGCCCACAAGACACTGTGAAGGATCAGTCACCAATCAATACCCCAGAAAATTACTCCTTATTCATTCAGGGGACTCGAGAGCGGGTGTATTGTGAACAAATTCAGTCTGGTGAGCAGGCAAACACCTGGAGACGCCGGCGCCATCCATCCTTCAGTCTAAGCTTTAAAAGGGTTTGCTATTAATCTCCTTTACAAACTTTCTCTCACTTCATTTCGGGCGACTGAACAGGGGTTCTTAGGAAATATTTTAGTTCCCGAATCCTTTATGTAGACATAATTGTTCAACATTGGAAGCCTAAGGGTGCCAACCACGATATATTCCATCTTTTAATTGATATTTTATGTATGAATTACTGGGAGGTTTTAATACTCGTATTGCCGATCTACACTTTTTACAGAGTGAAATATTTCTGGTCTCTGCACAGTTAGCCGACTGAATAATCGAAAAGCTTCAGCCAGAATAACAAGAACTTCAGGCTGCCATTGTGTTTCTTTATTGGGCTTTTCAAAAAGGATTCCAACCTCTGAAGGCTCGCCTCGCAAGAAGCAAACTTCTCAAACTATACATTGGCAATGGGTATTTAAACTTACGGAACTCATTTGGAATAGACCATTGGCAAATAGTAGGGAAGTGTGCACCTTGCGAGGCCAAGATCAAGATAATTTTTTTTATTAATTCAGAATTAAATAGCAAGGAAGAGCGGTAGAGGTAGGATACGTGTCGAATGGGAATAAATATATCTTCCAGTTCCCCGCATATTCTTGGACGAGTAGCAGATTTTAGGAGATCACATTAATATGACAGCGTAGCATTGGCGCAAAGTAATTCTAGTGAAACCAATGACTAATACAAGTCGTTAAACTTGCAATACGGACGGTAATTCCAGGTTTATCGCCGATATTCCTTGTTTTATCAGATTTTTAATGAGAATCCACTTTATACATCAGATGTAAAAAAAACGCACTACGCAACAAGATTCCACGGTTTTATGATTAAAAATCTGCAATATCGGGCCAAGAAAACCTTTGGGGAATCATAGGTGATAATCCAAGAAGTTCAAAACGGAGAATATACACAAAAATCTTGTAATCTTGATCAAGCATATCTTGATCAAAAAAAGTATAGGAATGTCAGTCATAATTTAAATTTATCAAAATTCAGACGTTTGCAACAACTTGAAATGTGGACTTATATTGCCAGTTTTTCATCGATATACCAAAGTTCCGAAAAAACATTCGAGTTATAGAATGTTTGATTGATATTTTATATTTTTTGAGCGCAAAAATCGAATCTCGATCGAAAACTTGGAATGTTGGTATAGTCCGTTAATCCAATAGAAGTTGTCGCTACAAAAAGGAAAACAAGGAGGTTTCGTGCTTGCAGTTTTGCATAGTGACAAAACTTGTAGTGGTGGTTTAATAATTTGAATGAAAAGTAATGCATGGGGATACTTCAAATGAAGTAAAAATAATCCGGGTTAACACACGCCATTGCATCACAAATACATGGTTATCTTCATTGACTAAAGTAGTATGCATTGTGGTATTTCAAATGAAGTAGAAAGAAAAGCAATCAGTTAACACGCGCCATTGCGTCACAAAACACATTGTTGGGTTTATCTTACAATTCGGAAATTTATCAAAACTTGTAAATTTTAATTGAAGTGTTAGCACATCCATTTTGAAATAAACACAAGCAATTAACCAATATGAGTAATATTTTTATGAGTTCCGAGTTAGAGTTGTCGAGTTCGAGTTCGAGTTTAGAGGTGCTTTTAGATGTTCGAGTTGCTTTTAGAGTTCGAGTTCGAGTTGCTTTTAGAGTCGAGTTCAGAGTTCGGAGTTGCTTTTAGAGTTCGATTGCTTTTAGAGTTCGAGTTTGAGTTGGCTTTAGAGTTCGAGTGTTTTTAGAGTTGAGTTGCTTTTAGACGTTCGAGTTCGAGTTGCTTGTAGAGGTCGAGTTGCTTTTAGGTTCGAGTAGGAATTCCTTTTAGATGTTCGAATTTGAGTTAGAGATGCATGTTCGAGCTAGATATAAGTTAGAGGGCTTTAGATTCGATTTACGTTTATGTTGAGTATTACAATACAGTCCTAGCCAGTGTTGATCATAATTTGGTGACCTTACGAATATAACGAACAAAACAAAGGTCACGAAAAGTCCTGTGTAACCCTCGTCCACGTCCAACCGGGAGGGGGGGAAGTTCCACCCCCTAACGGATGATTCCAAGTCGCACATAAAAAACGCAAAACGAATATGATCTAAGACTTTAAGTAATTAGTTATCCTTTGCGGCCATTTTAGCGAAAAAGTTTGGAGGTACTACCTCAGGGGCGTCAGGGTGCACGTCAAAGTCGGAAGGTATGGTGGTGGTGGGGGGGGGGGAGTTGCCACCTGCCTATACTTTATTGCGTAAAATGCCATAAATGGTACTTATGTTACTTATGAAGCAAATACTGACAATAATTTCGTTTCTAATTTTTTAGGGTAGTAATAACAGGTGTATGCTTACTTTGGCAGCCAAACATTGCCAAATAGTCCTAAATACCAATTTTGCTGCATTAATGGCTGTCGTCATATTGAAAACTGATATGTTTGTACTTCATTTGAAAGAAAGGACATATGTAGCTACACACTGCTACCAAACAAGACGAGGTTTGTCCATTAATTACGAAAAATGGGGGGGGGCAGGGGGGGTCAGTGAATGTAGTAGAAAAAACCTTGATTGTACGAGGTTTACAGCTTACTTGATCGCAGAATCAAACATGGCCTACCACGTTAATAACTACGAAAAGAATACGGAATAAATTGTAAGGCGATTGTATTTCTTTGCACATCACATTTACAGATATAGTTCGTTGTCGTTAGTGCGTTGTGTTCTTGACTTATTAAATACGACCATGTAGGATCGGCCGCCGCCGGATATACATTCAAACCACCCATTAAAACATGATTCTTATAGCTAGCTCTGAGCATGTCTACAGTACAGATGTAAGGTCCGTTACTTTCGATTGAAAGGGAATGGTCCAAAGTTAGGAAAATTCGGCGTCACTAAAATAAGACCCTACGATAATAAATTTTATGAATCCCACAGATAACACCCTATCCCCTAAACAAACTAAGATTGTATTGAAATCAGCCCTTTTAAAACAAAACAACATTTTGCATCCACAAATGTTATAGCCGCCCCCCCCCCCTTCAGTATGTCATGACATTCAAAAGAATCTGCGCCCCTCCTCCATCTAAAGAAAATGATGGCCCCACTATCAGTATGCATTATTCGTCAAATTCTTCTTTTAGATATCAACGATATAAGGCAGCTATAAGGCAGTTTTTCCTATTTGCCCAATAGTCTAGGTTATAGGAGACTAGGTTTATGTTTATAAAAAACACTGCAAAGAGTCAAAATATTGAGTGACCCAGTGGCGTAAACCATTTTTTTTTTCAGGCTGGAAGGAGGGGGGCAAATTTCCCGAGGGAAATCATATATTAAACTTTGTTAGTATAGTGTAGGGCCTATGTTGTTTGTCACGGTGACATTGGGCGGGTGTGCAAAAATTCACGATTTTTTTCAGGGGGGAAAAGGGGGGGGGGGGGCAAGATTCCACCACAGGGGAGAAGTTTCCCCCTGCCTCACTTCTGGCAAACAAAATGCGATAACAAAAAAATGGTGTACCCGTCAAAAAGTGTTCCAGGTATAGGGTTCTAGAAATGTTCTATTATTTTATGAGCTTTGAACATCAAAATTTTATTGCATTTTACCAACCAGTTGCACTCACCCAACACCGATCATCCAATGAATATACAAAACAAATCAAAAACTAAAATCATAAAACCAAAAATCAAAGATCCCGGGGCCCTGGACCCTTGGACAGCGGTCCTTTTAATACTGCGATGCCACCTTTTTGACTCCAATGGCCACCCATACGCCTTCGCAGCGAACCAACTTGTCCACGAGTATGGACAAAATTCAAATACCACTCGCCCGCGGATCTGTTTATAGTAGGATTTTTTATTCCCTGTCAGTTCATTAAAAGTTTTTGGTGCGTATGTCGACGATTCCATTCGTTCTGAAAGGCTGTATGCTTTACACAGTCAGTACAATAGAATTCGATGTCATGATACCGGCATAAGATTAAGCCATGAATTAAAAAAATGTCCCTTTTCTCACGAAGGAAATATTACATGCAAATGCACTGAATAACCTCCAAAAACACCAAACGTAAACCACTCTGAAGCATTCAACCTAAGAAAACGATACGAATACGTAATTAATACTCACCAAGTTCCTTTTACGTCCACTAGGAATTATTGAAAATCTGATTACGTTTACATTTTTGTCTGTTCCAGGAAATGATATTTGAAGCAGCGTGGATCCAATCAATTTAAGTTTTTAGAGTTTTGGTCCTCTAACCAGAGAAGATGTAAGGAACTGCTCTAACAAAATACAATATTACGTGGCCTAATCCTCCTCTTCACCCTCGATTGACATTTAACAAAGATCGATAGCGTGTGTTAGACTTTACGACAATCTATTCATTGAATCTGGTATGAAGCCTTACATATTGGATACAAAAAAGTTCTGTAAAATGGGTTAACGATCTTATTCTGTGAACAAGTTGAGCATTTCATCCGTTAATACGGCTTTTTAGTTTTTTTTCAACACATCCACTCCACATGAGTTTGTACCATCGAACAATATGCGTACTGAAGGAATTACAAAATCAGACTATAGGAAAGTGTGCTGCAATCAAGCGAGTGGACTTCCATGTTCAATCATGTTCATTCAAACCTCGCTGGATGTCAATACATTGTCAGGATTCCGGGATTTTGTTTTGCGGTTTTGAAGTGTCAAAAGGTCGAGCATTCATGCGTGCATATGTCCCGCTGATATATGGTATACTGGTATAGTAATATAGATTCAATAGATCTTTTTTATATTGCAAAATTTGGAAATGAGCAAATCCCAATCTGTCTTTGAAATATAAATGAAAGCACAAAGCACGATATTTTTGTGTGACAGAGGTTTATCTTTTTGAGTGGGGGAAATAATTTTTGGGACGATGCTGTCCCAACAGTAGGGACTATAGTAGGATTTTTATTCCGGTCAGTTCATTAAAAGTTTTTGGGGCGTCTCGTGTCGACGATTCCATTCGTTCAGAGAGGATGTATGCTTTACCCCAATCACTATAATAAAAATTCGATGCCACGATACCGGATTTAAAATTAAGGCCATTAATTAAAATATGTCCTTTCTCACGAAGAAAATATTACAAAGCAAAAAACTGAATAAATTCCGAACCCACCAAACTTGAACAAACTCTGAAGCAGTCAACACGAGGAAAAATGATATGAATAAGTTATTATTACTCACCAATGAATTGAAAATTCTTTTACGTCACAAGGCATAGTTAGAAAATTTGAGTAGTTGTAATTTATTCTTGTTCCAGAAATTGAATATTTGGCACAGTACTGATCACAAACTTGCATTTTAAGAGCGTTTCATCTCTAACGATCCACATGGCCAAACTGTACAAAAACTTCCAATGGAAGCACTGCATTGTGGGGGGTAAGCTACTGGTATCTTCTCTTGTTTGGTCAACATTTAAAAGTAGCTTAGAGTTTTGGTCACTCATAACAAAACTACAATACTTACGTGGCCTAATCCTCCTCTTCCCCCAGCATCGATGTTCGTGGCTGGAACTGTACCGATACTTTTGATTGACGCCAAACAATGGAATCGATTGAGGTCTCACACTTACGACAATCTAGTCAATTGAATATGTATGAAGCCTTTACAAATTCGATACAAAATATGTTCATGCAAAATGGGTTAAAGCATCAGATTTTGTTGAACAAAGTTGAGCATTTAAGCTGTTAATACGACTTTGTAGTTTTATCTCAACACATCCCCCTCCAAATGAGTTCTTTACCATCGACAATATGCGTTCTGAAGGAATTAAAAAAATTAGACTATAGTGGTGTTGTGTGTGGGGGGGGGGGGGGGGGAGTTCTGTCGGAGATTTTTCTTGAGGCCAAAAAAAAAGGTTTGATTGTCCATAGATGACTTTTTTTAGTTGGGTCGGTCGGTCGGACAAAAATGTTTTTTTTTCTAAAAAGATATAATTTTTCTTTTTTAATTGTCAATAGCAAACTGTATGAAACAATGTTTGTTTGTATACTAAGTTAATCAAACACTAAAAAGCAAGTTGAGGCTACTCAAAAAATGCATTCTTTGTTTACATATCAACCCAACTAAATGTAAGAAACGTTTAAACATCATTTTTTTTACTTTTTTTATTTTTTGAAGTTAAAATTGAAAAACATAAAAAAAAAAAAAAAAAAAAAAATCTTTTTAGGAATTTTCAAAAATTAGGGTCGGTATTCTTTGGCCAACACAGTAAGTTAAAAGGAAAAAAAAAAACTTTTTCTGATTTCCCCCACAATAGGGTCCCGTCGGACGAGGACAAGCAACAATTTTTTTTGGGCCTGATCGGGAGGAGGGGGAGGTGGAATAATTTCCAAATGATTTCCAACAAAAGAATCCAAATAACATTTCGTATATAGGATGGAAGCCTTCCACCTTAAACGAGATACATGGGCCTGCTGAAAGGAAAAGAATAATTTCATTCAAAAAGCAAAGAAAGAAACAAACAAAACAAAAAAGGAGACCTGAAAGCAAAGTACCTTCGCAAGTTGTGAATTTAGCATACATTCTAGAAACAATCCGGCAAAAAACAAACAATGGGGGGACAATAATTGTAAATAGAAAAGAAAGCAAACAAAATATTACCCATTTTTTCGTTTGTATTAGTAGTTCTGTAACCGGCAGTTATTTCTGCCTAACGAAAATAAAACAGGAAAAACTATAAAAAATTAAAAAAAAACGATTCAAAAAAGAGAAATTCACATGGTTTTCCCTGGCATGAATATTTTCATTGACTGAAAACCCGGAATTTCTGCCATATAAGAGCTTGAAGCAGGATTTCTCGGGGTCGGTTTCGGTGAGAGGAGGGGAGGGGAAGGCAGAGGAAGGGAGGCGAGGGCGAGAGAAGAGGAGAGAAGGGAGAGAGGGATGAGGAGGAGGGAGAAGGGAGAGGGGGAGGAGAGAGGGAGAGGTAAAGAAGGAGAGGAGAGCGGGGAGGGGGTGAGGTTAGAAAAAACTTACATAAATCTGTACTTGAAATGTGCTCAAAAGAAAAAGTATGAAAAAAATAAAAAAAGTAGAGGAAGAAGAAGAGGGGGGAAGAGGAAGGAAGAGGGAGAGGAGAGGAGAGGGGAGAAAGGAGCGGAGAGGGGAGGAGAGGAGAAGAGAAGAGAGGAAAGGGAAAGTGAGGAGGAGAGAGGGAGATGAGATCGAGAAGAGGAGGGGAGAGGGAAGTGAGGAGAGAGGTGAGAGGAGACTGAGAGAGGCGGATCGAGAGGAAGAGAGAGGAGAGGGGAGGACGAAGAGGAGATGAGAGATGGGAAAGTGAGAGGAGAGGGGGAGAGAGGAAGGGGGAAAGCGATGGAGGAGATGGAGAGGAGAGGTGGAGGGTAGAGGAAAGGAGAGGCAAGAGGGGGAAGAGAGGGCGAGTAGAGAAGAGAGGAGAGAGGATAGGAGAGCTGTCTTTCTGGCATGCGGCACTGGCTCCACGTGGTCGGGCCCCGGGGGGGTCGGGAAAGGTAATTTTGTCCGCTGCCGACAACAATATAAGGTGGTGACATATAAATAAGGAAGGGTTGTAATCAGTCCCAGCCTGTTGGGTGGTCTCGAGACTTGAATTAACATTTTAGGTGACTATCTTTAGTTATAGATGGTATTTTGAATTTCTACTCATAATTAATTTCAAAAATCTCTGAATCGACCTTCAATGCCTGAGTGAGTTCCTCCAAAAACCGCTTGATGAATTCATTCAATTCTACCATACGGCAAGAGAATCATTTAAAAGCAATTTTGTTCTGCGGACTTTTAGTTCGTAAAGAAATGTGGAGAAAAATGCGAGAGGAGAAAAATGCATTTGAAAATTAATTTTCGCGCCATTTCAAAAAAAATCCTAGACGTTAGTATCATTCTTCATGTATAAGGTCTACCCGCCTATTGACTTCGCGAGGCCGGACACGAACATATACAAACGCACAACGGACAGGCGCGCATGAAACACAACGTATACCCGACGCGTATTGACAGGATCTGGCTCATATCGCCCCACCACATTTTGCCTCAAATTCATTTCCAAACCCTGTTTGTCAGAGGTAATCGCACTTTGTTCGTGAAAGTTAACGTATAAGATTTCGTTTTAGGTGTGGCTTTTGTAGTAACCGTTTTCGCAAGTGATGACAGAAAAATGACAGATCATGAGCCTGTGACACTATAGAATCTATACATGTTTACTGGGTATTTTAAGAGTGTTAATTTTCCGAGGGAAGCCAAATAAATACGACCTTCCCTCCCCCTCCCATTTAATTCCCAAAAATGCCAATCGAGCAAGTCGTGTCCTCCCCCGGTTGGATCATTGCATGATCAACGAGCACAAGCTATGTTCGGGGACAGAATAAGGTTTGACCAATTGCGCGTCTGACGTTATTTTACGGTGCAGAACAAAGTCGGCCGTGAAGAAAAAATCTGTGGAACCATTTTAAAGCTTATTGAAACAGAATATTTACTTAGGTGAATTATGCGCCCGTGCGTCGAAATTCGACTCAAATAGGTTATGTTTTGGGCATTTTTAAATCATATTTTGGTCGAACATGCCCGCCCATATACACATTAACCAATCACAGTCCGCGCCGAGCTGATTGACAAACCTTAACATCGCGCAATTAGTCGGCTAATTCTGTCCTGACTTTAGACCACACGTGTTTTGCTGGTCGGCCAACGAGCTGGTTCTTTGTGGGTCGCTTTGCGGCAGGTCGGCAATGTCTTTTGTGAATGACATGATTATTCACCAAATATGGGCGGCCGATTTGTTCAAAAAGGTACAATAAATGCTTCTTAAAATGCTGCAGGTAGTGAATGTGTGAAGGAAATCTGGTACAGAAATATAAAAGGTATTGACATATAAAATGGTATGGTTAGTGAAAAAATGCTTAAGAGGGTCATTAAAAAATAAAGGTACAGTGTTAACAAAAAAGAAATGACTAGAGTAAAAGCTACTGAGGTAAGACAGGTCAGGTAAATTAAATACATGTCATGTGTAAATGAAGACGAATCAGGTAAATATGAAAACAGGTCAGGGTGAAAGAATACACGTAGGCTTACGGTGTACCATCAGGGACCAAAACTTTTTAGTAATTTTTTACTAGATTTTTTTTCTAGAATTACGTTCAATAAAAAATAATTATTTATAGATCTATTGTTAAAGTTTTTTTTCTATAGGTATTTTTTCTAAACATAGTGTTAATTGTCTTTACGGTACGAATGCTTATTCGCATGTGTTCAAAAGTTTACAAGTATTCAGGGTACGCACAAGCGTTCGCCAAGTGTTTTAAGGTACACACTCGCGTTGGCAGGTGTTTAGGCTACGCAGCGTACTAGAAGGTATGGGGCACACGTTCTTGCAAAGTATTTAAATGTTGAGTTTCCCGGGCGGCTGGACAGTGGACATTTACCCCTTTGTGGGATTTTGTGGGATGTGAGGGGCCCCGGTACGGACCCTGTTGTACTCTAACAAAACACTTGTAAACGTGGGTGAGTTGTTAAAAACACAAACTCGTGCGCGTACCCTAAACAAATGGCAGTCGCGCGGTGGGACCCGCAAATTACACTGAGAGTAACATGTCCCCCCCAAACACTGCAAGGCATAGACGTACCCTTAGGCTAGAACACTTGTATGACACTTGGCAAACTCGGGCGCGTACCCTAGACTAATTGGCAAATGCGGTGCGTATCCTAGAATTAGAACAATATGGAACAGGAGATTAGAGAGAGAGAGAGAGATCGACTGTGGCATAAGCGTGAATTTTACTCTATAAAAAATCTAGAAAGAAAAAATAAATCTAAAAAAAACAAGTAGAAAATAAAATATCTAGGGGAAACAAAGTCTAAAAAGTACGGAAAAATCCAAAAAGAGAAAAAAATAAATTATAAAAGTTGTTATGGATCCAATGGATACACCGTACTTTCGCCTGACAAGTTTTCATTACTACACCTGCAGTCATTTTAACCGGTCTTCATTTACCACAAATGTATGGATCTGCCTTTTATACCAATTTATTTACCTTACCTGCCTTTTTGCCCGACGTGTATTCATTTATGTGACGTCTTAATTCACACATAATGTGTATTTATTGATCTGATTCTTGTTTTCATTTACCACTCATGTATTCATTCAACTCGAACCCAAAGAGTAACTCGAACTCTAAAAGCAACTCGAACTCTTAAAAGCAACCGAACTCTAATCGAACTCTAAAAGCAACTCGAACTCGAAATCTGCAACTCTAAAAGAACTCGAACTCGAACTCTAAAGCAAATCGAACTCTAAAGCCACTTCCTAACTCGAACTCGAACTCGGACAACTCTAACTCGACTCATAAAAGTTTTACACAACCAATATAGGTAGGACAAGCGAGAATATAAGGAAGGATACAATAAGCGCAGGACAATGCACAGGAGTCTTTCAATTTACCATGATAGCAGAGCTTAAAAAAGAAACATAACGAGAAAGAGAGGAAAGAAAACCAAAAACAAGAGAAAATAAACCACACTGTTAAAAATGTTCCTAATTTTACAGGCTTTACCTTTTAAATTACAGTAAACACCAATTAGTCAATAATTCTTCACGCTTTATTACCTTACCTAACATAAAAATTACAATTTGGAAGCAGGCAGAGAAGAAAAAGGTGAAATAAAACAGTGGCTATTAAGAAATATAATACTGCACATTTTGAAAAAGGTAGTATTTATACGCTGGACCGCGTTTATTCTATTGTCGTAATAGTAGTTTCTTTTGTAACTGACTTGTTTTAATGTAAGAATATAAATATGAAATCGTTTTACCTTTATCAAATGTGTTTATACGTCGTAAGTATACGTCATTAAAAATGCAAAATCTTATTTCCCTATCAATTTCAAAAATTGCTTTTTTTCAAAATTATTTGCCGGAAAGTAAATTTTGTACAACCACGTGGTAACGTAAATGGCAACGTTTGTATGAGCCATAGCTTACAACGTGAAAAAATTGGGTCAGAGGATGTGAGGTTAAAAATAAATTTTACCCCTTTGTAAGGAGTCGGAAACACGTGTTCAATACGTGGTTAAAAGTTTCTTGATTTACCACACAATTTACATTATTTTAAGATCCACTTCTCCCAAGTTCTTATGAGTACAGAGGTTTGGCAAGAAGAAGTCTATGGAAACCTCACAACAACAAAAGTCAGGACCACTATGGGGAGAACAAAGATGATTTATCACCACGAGAGGTCCGCTGCTTCCAATTCAATCAACCCTGTGAACGAACGATGATGTAATCTACTTCGAAACGTCAAGCGGTCCGTGGAAATGAGGTCAAACATTTGGTCAATTGGTATCATTTTGTTTCAGCAATTTGTGACATTGTTCGTGCCAACGATAGACAAGATATGTGCTTTGCATTTTTCGTTCGCATCTGCCCATCGAAAGAGTAAATAAACTCGAGTATCTGCTGCTTTAACCACACACCTGCCATATGCTAGAGTGGAATCGGTAGAAAGTGGAGCAAATAGAAAGTCTTGAATATGAAAAATGAATTGATTTAACTGTTTTGAGAGATAAAACTGGTTATATAATGAATTGTATAAATGTATGTTATTAGCTTTTACCATAGGTGACATTCCTAGGCCATGTCATAAACTCAGTATCTAAGATTCATTTCAGAACCATTTTCTTTGTTTGTTGTTGGTTTATTTATTCTTTACCCTGGGTTCTAATTCAGAGGAAAACTTAAGATTCCTCTGTTCTTCCATTGGCGCAGCTAAAATAAAAAACATTACAATATTCAAATTTCTTAAATACATTTATTAAAAATACACAAATATTGCCAACTGAAAATTACAAATCTTTAAAATACAATTATACAACAAAACTGATACAATAATAACATACCAAATCGCCGCAGGATTTCATTCTAAAATACAGAAAAATACAATTTTTATAAAATTAATGAACATACATAGAAAATATACAAAATCGTGGACTGACAATGAAACATTCCATGCACTTCTCATTTGATATATATAGATTACCCGAAAACCCTAAAGGACCTTGTTAGGGGACACTTTAGGTACAACTATATTTTGAAAATTCGGCTAATATTTAAAATACTCTGTCAATTTGTTAAGAGTGCTTCTTGATTCTACCCCCAGATTCTTAAAATATTTTTCAAATCGGAGTTGACGACAGTTTCAAAGGCTTCTGCATTATTGCGTGATGAGGAACCTCCATTGCACTTTTTATGGGTGCTAGAGTCAAGCAGGGTATTTTGGAGCATGTATGAAAAAGATCCTAAAATGATTTGGTGAAATCATTACGAACACAAGGTTGAGGATCTGATACATCTTGGACCAGGTTTTTGGTGATCACAAATGATCAAAAGTTTGCTAGCCAAAAACGTGATGCCAACAAGTGACATGGGAGCTGCCGCAAAATGTCTTACATAATGCCGTATGGACCCGGCGTGGAATATCTCAACAAAACAGAAGTCTTTCACATCGCACCAGAAGTCGCACGGTGTAGGAACTATGAGCCTAATTTACCATTAACGAAGACCTCAATGAATCTTTTACCTTTTGCCAGGGGGGAGGTTAGGGACACGGTTCTGCTCGATTTTGGCATAGGGGATTTCCAAACGGTAATGTGGGAAACTGCCTCGTGCATTTTACTATGGCAGTCTCGGTCAAGTGAAACAATTAAAAAAATCATCTCTTAAACCTTTGTTCAAAAGATCTTAGTAATATCCATGATAAAATTAGAAAAAAATTATTGACGTCGAAATCCGTCGGGGTTAGTGATTAACCCCGCGGCAAAATAGTGTTATTTCCAATAACGGTAATTTAGATTGAAATATTCGTGACCAGGCCTAGTCTTTAGCAAGTTATGGTGTAAAACCGTTCGATATGCGTAAGAGCGCCCTCCTACCGTTAATCTTTGAAACAGACTACACCCGGAAGTTAAGTTGATGCCATTTTGAATTTGCTGTTGCGGTTAGGTTGGCATGTCCTACCCCCCTGCCTTTTGGTACATTCTTAGAACAAGACCAAGGCGAGATATAGTATATTTATAATCGTGAGTAGTGTGCGCGCCCATTATTTTACAATGGTACTTATCCTTAAGACAAAAAAGAGAATAATAAACGTATTCCACGAGTTTCAAATTATCATTTAATAAACTTCGATCATTGCCAGGTTGATGAGATATCCAAATGTCTCGATCAAAAAACTGGAATATCGGTCGATATTCAAAAATTATCA
>JAMKCH010017915.1:0-22981 GCA_023653785.1 Ophioderma brevispina
TGAAATGAATATGGACCTACATGCATAAAGTATCATTAGAAAAAACACCATTGTTCTTGATTTTTGGTTTGATTTTAAAACCCTTTTCACTTACGTACGTAAGTGCCTGATGAGACTGAAAAAAAACCCCTTTTTAAGTGAATTCTTGGACACGGATAATACACCCTTGTATATGAGATGGCCCCTCGGGCCAAATTTTGAACACTTATGGTTAAAATCTGGGGTTCTGCGGGACAGGCCTTTTAGTGACCATGGCTCTTTAATAATCTAATACTTCATTTGCTTTAACTTTTAATTGTATAAAAAGGAACTTAAATTGATTTTTTTCAGTGCCTACTTACCATACATTTCTCGGCCAAAGGACACAAGAAGGTAAAGCAGGCCAGTCAGCTTCATTGCCTGTGAGGTTCAAGCACGATAAGCCGTGTTGGAAGTAGAAGTGAATTGGTACCATTGGCAAAGATTACTAGACAGCAACATAAGACTGAATCAGTCAACTAAAGGAGTACAGTCCAAAACGCCATTTCTCTGAGAATGGGACATATACATGTGAAGTATTTCAGCTAGAGGCAATGTCAGCAGTAGTGCTCATTTTTGGTTCTAGGTAAGGCAATCATCTGAGTTTTCACAGTGTTTGAAAAGATAAGCGATATGATTTCATATTTTCACAATTAACCCCTCATTCTGGATTTTGTCATTTTCTTGTAAATTAGTCTCACTGATTATTGTTATTTTTATCAAAGAAAAGTTAAATTGCCATCTGAAAATCCAGTTACATTTTTTTTTGCTGTTGGTCAGACTGGGCTGTACAAATATCCAGGGTCATTCCATGCCAAATTCAACAATCAAGTACACCATCACCTCATGATTTCTTTCCTTTTAGAAATGTTAACAATCTGTTTTGCATTTATTCCAATTTCAACTTGGGTTGTTTATAGTTACTAACGGGAACAGATATCATGGCCTGGTTTACCGTAATAATTTTTTGTTTTTTTGGTTTTTTTGTTTTTTAACAAGGAAAAACAAATTAAAAAAATAGTGACCTTAAACAATACTGGGTCAAATTTTGGTGGTAATGAGACTTAAAGCACCTTTTTCAAAATTTTAAAGAAAAATATATATATACTTCAAATGAAACAATCTATTTTATTTGTGGCTCCTAAAATCAGGCTTAAAATCACTTGTAAAATGGTTGGCACCCTGGTACTTTCACTTGTGGGCAGAGCCCATTTGCATTTTATTCAATTTCAGCCTGGTTTGTTATTACACCTGTTAAAGTGCAATAACAAATCTTTAAATAGTATAAACAAAACATGAAGTAGTAAATGCATGAAGTTGCCAAGATCTGAAAATGCCAATTTAGGGTCCAAGGAGAGATTTTGGGCATGCATATAATGTTGCCATATATGTAGTGATTAATAAAGAATTAGACTAAAAGATTTTATTACCTCTTGTTTTGGCTAAAGAAATGTTCTTAAAAGTGGAAAAAAGATGATTTGAGTACTTTTATTTCAATGTAATTGCAAAGGCTGAATTTCGGATTTGCTCGTATGCGAAAATTAGATAGTACAATTTTTGTACCAAAGGGAAATTTCTCGATAATCCTTTAGATGGGAATATTATGATTGAAAAGCTTTTGTATTAGTGCAAAAATCAGGGCTTTTTTCGATTTTTTTTGTTGAGATACCTGATGTGTGAAATCTCACGTTGCACATTTATTCACAATATTAGTATACTAATGCCATGACATTGCTGTGATTCTTGTTACAGCTTACAAAAGGAAATGACAGTTACAATCTCATTACCTCTTCTCATACCAGCATTAATACTTAGAGGAGTAGTAGTACTCCATCATTGGGTTAGTCAGACGTGGAACTTGCAGTGGGCTTGCAATGGGCATGTCAATCAGCCTGAAATAAGAAAGTAATGGGTTTCAATCAGTATCCATGACAAACCCTGGATAGAGGAGAAGCATGACCCTAAAGAATATTTTAGTTCACATTGTAACGACGAGATGTAAAACTTACTGAATATTTAAAAAAAAATGCCTTTTGATGCACCAAAAGGACCAAAATAACAAAGGGCGATTGCAGTATCATTTTGGTTGGTTGAATAATGTGTCGAGGTTGGAAGTACTAATAATGGGGCGTAAGGTGCAACCGAGGCCAAGATTCTAGAAGTTTTTGAGGCTACATATGAGCCCCTAGATGATACTACAAACACTTCGTTTCTATTTTTATTTACCTAATGAGATTTGATTTATAACCCAAAATGCGATCGCTGTGCGACCCATATTGTATATGTATTTTTTATGGATCAAATTATATGGTTGTATGAAAAATATGGATCCAAACATAATAATGATTTAAAATTGGGTGATTACGCCCAATATTATGGTCTCGCTATGAGTTTTTAATTATTGGGCTCACTGCATCCCCAAAATATTTTTTGCAAACTCAAGCCTCAACAACAAATATGGGCTAAATTTTTGTGAAGAATTAAAGCAAGAACAGCACATTTTGAAGAGCGCCCCCAAATTTTCAAAGTGATATTGTTGCCACAGTTTATGTTGGCAATTGTCTAGGAAACTACACTGTGAACGAGAAATGATCAACAATGCGTATGTATCATGAAAGTACGATTTGGCTAATTAAAATTGGATCCCCAGATTGTACTTAATAGCAGAGCTGAAAATGTTAAGTTTATGACCGTCCATGATGAAATAGTGCCACCCTCAAGAAAATGATCTCTAACTTGAACTGCGAACAATAAAAAACTACTAATGGGAGGACAATAGATACATACAGAGCGCTATTCCCGGCTATTTCAGAATGGAAGGCCGTTTCCAGCAGCCGCTGCATTATTATCGGAGATTCCGATTATTAATTTTTCTAATTACAAAAGTCCTTCGTTGCGAATCATAGACATTTTCGAGTTAACCATTCACAGGTAGAGTACTAGCCAGTTACAAATGCAACCGGTAAAAATCTCACAAGTTTAAAACTTGGGGGCGGTTCTTCAAAAAAAGGCGCTATGCTTTAAATAAACTAGTAAAATTTCACCAACAAATTTAAAATCTTGGTCATAATATATAACTTAGGGCAATTGGATCTAACTGATTCGTGATTCCATTCTTTTCTAGGCCACTTTGCTCAAATTCATAATTGTATTGTGATGTCATTGCCCTATGGGGAAAAGGTAACAGCGAATCATATGGCATGTTTTACGATTAGAGGGTCAAAATCTTCCCGATTTTACATAAAATGTGTAAGTTCTAGTATCAGATTGTAATTTTGGGGGATTTTACAAGTTTTAATGGAAAGTTTGAGCCCATACACACTCAAAAGAAAATTGGGCAAAGAAATGTAAGGTTTAACCTAAAATCCCCCTTTTTTACTGCAAACGTTAAAATTTTGATGGACACAATATTGTCCATCAACAGTAACATTAGCAACAAAGATGATGATTTTTTACCGACTTTTGGTGAGAGGATTTGATATTTTGATTAGATATGTTTTGGATTTTAGTTCAATTCTTCATATCAAGTCAGTTTTCAAACTACTGTTTCAGATAAATTTTACAAACAAAATACTGTTTTGCGAGTTAATTTGAGGGACAAAAATGGGAAAATTGTGTCCATCAAAAAGTTGTCAAAAATTCACATCTCAAAAAGTCTTAATGAAAAACTACTTATTGTAGCAACTCAATTTCTACCAGATTTTGCTTTTGTGATTTCTTGAGTTTTAAAATCAGGTAAAAACAACTGATAAAGTGGCCAAACAAAAAATATACTGAAAAATGTGTTTTCTAATAAGGCCAAAACTACTGACCCCTCTCTCATGAAACGTGCCATATCCCTTTGTGATGCAAATTTGCAAGCAAACTTCAACTGCAAACAAAAATACAGAAGCTACCTTTCAATTTTTAGTGCAAATTACGGAATATTCAAACCTCAAATGATTTTTTAGTATGTGGATTGATGCATGAAGTATGTGGCTTGTATAAGGCTTCAATATGTCTTTTGCGAGGAACCCTCACTTCAATATAAAATCTAAATCAGGGATTATTATAGTATCATTACAAAAATATTTTGTGTAGATGTTTTCACATGTAGTGCAATAAATTACAGACTTGGCGGCCAACGTTCTTTCACTTTTTATGATTACCGCCATGAGTCGTGTACTTACTGCCCCGGGACTACTGCCAATCATCAAAAATGGTATGAAACATGAATATGCGATTTTTTTTTTACCAATCAGCAACATTCTAAGAAGAATAGTAGGGCGGAAGAGGGCTAGAGCCTAAATATCCTTAAATATTTTCACAGGGCTCGAGGTTTAGAAAGCCATGACACACAAATTGTCCGGTCTCCGGTCTCAAATACTGGATTAAATCGCTGCCAAAGTGGGTTTTATCCCCCTGGCGCTGTAGCAGAAGGAGGGTTTAGCAAAATCTCTCGGCATCAGGGTGTATGTCTCTGCCTGTCAAACAGGCAGGTCCTGACCGATCTAGAGGACACTTGCACCACAGGACGTAGCATCTATTGCTGCTTGTGCTGTGACAGACAGGTCTGTAGGGCAAAGTGTCCAAGTTCATACTTGTTTGTTGTATTTTCGACTTGCCGTCTAATTCCCCTGAAAACCTGTTTGGCAAAACTCTTTACCAAGTTTTGCTCTTATCTCCCAGGAAAATAAATACCTGTGCAAAGTCTCTTACCTTCTCATTGAAAATTCGGAAAAATAACTAAAAGGTGTGAACTTCTATCAGTATTCTTAAATCCTATTTGACAGAAACTTGGTTATGTGGGTTAGTGGTGCATGCACACAAAGTAATAACCACCCATGCCCGTTTTTTTCAGTACTTGTGCAGATTTAAAGTGAGTCATTTGCATATTTTATCTGATTGGATCATTTTCTGCAAACGGTAACTTCCACTAGATCCCAATGTCCAGGATTTAACAAAATTTGGTATGTGAAGTCGTGGTGCACGCTAAGTTAATACCCCATGCACAGTGTCATCATTTGAGCATATAAGGAGCTATTTGCATATTTGCTTATACTAAAAGGTGAATCTTCTACCAGATCACATTGTAGGTGGTATGTAATCTTTCAATATGCAATCACATTTTTTCTTCAACATAATACCAAATCAAAATTCAGGGGATTATGATTCAATACAAGAATATTGTTCTGTGTAGATGTTTAGAGTTGTGAAAAAAAAAATTTAGTATTGAATGGTGTGTATAGTGATATATGTCGATCTTTCAAGATCATCACATTTGGTATTCAACTTAATGCCCAAATCTAAATCTGCAGGGAATTGTTATCATGACAAGAATAAGTTTTCTCGAAGGATTTACGTGTGTTGTTGCAATAATGTACAGTACTTGGCTACTAACTTTTTTCACCTTGGTATGATTAATGGCCAGACTTGCAGAGAGGTTTAGGTTTAGTCATAATAAGGTTATTTACTGTATATTGTTCCAGTTCTTGTTCAGTAGGAGGCGATAGTAGGGTACTCAACCAAATACGTTCGAGTGGTGTGGGTAACTGTATCTCTTATACTCTGATCTACAGAATCGGGTTGAGTGGATGAAATATCATAAACTGAATTATTCATAGAAAATATGAACGTAGAAGAATACTAATATTGTGAAGTACACATGGAAAATAATGTTAAGGTGAGGAAGGATTCTTAGTTGTTCTCTGTGTCGAATGGCATTTGGAATTACCCAAAACTCAATGGAGATTGCGTAAAAAAATTGTAACATTCAAACATAGGAGCATTATAAGGCCGGAACCAGCAGGTTACCATGCTAATTTTATATGTTGTAATGAATTAATAAAATTTTATATTTTGGTACTAAGCAACAGGATGGTGTACATTGTATAAAAATGAACTTATAATTGGTGTGACGTGATCTGTATCAAACACAAAGTGTAAAAAAAAAAAAAAAAATGTATGAAGATTCGGAACCTTCAAAAGGTAATCGAGTTGCTGCCGTGATTAAAAGATGCCTGTTCCAATTAAGTGTATCATGAGCTCTACTTCCAAATGAGGAGACTGACACCAATTTTGTGGGAAACAAATTTTGTGGTATTGATGATAGGTGCGATAAAGTTAACGCAATGCCATATAAGATTAGTGCTGATCCTTTAGGTGAGCCATAAAAATGGCAGTTTTTCTCTATATTTTGAGAGAAATGCATTAGATGCTAAAATTTCAAGACAAAGAGAAACAAATATGGGTTTTCCTATGGTAAAAAATCTAAAACTAAGGTAAATTTGGGGGTTTTAGAGAATTGGAACACGCACCATTAATAGGGTCCTGCACGGAATTTATGTTGAATAGACTTTTGTTTTCCCTCCAGACTATCCAATAATGAGGGGTTCTCAACTATTTTGGATTCGCGGGCCATGGGGGGGTGTATACCTCAACTATTCATGCTCGGCGGCAGATGCCACCCCACCCTCATTTGCTATTATTTGCTGTATATTCAAAACTTGTCAAGGGCCAACCACCAAAGCTTCGGGGCCGGATCTGGCCTCGGGCCGCCGGTTGAGAACCCCTGACGATAATGTGAAGAAACAATTACATGCACATAGTGAATCATTGTATTCTCTGCCATGCTTTGGGTGTTCTGGAAGATTGGTGGCCAAATTAACCTAATTGGGACCTCCTGTGGAAGCACCAGAAGGTGTTTTAAATCAATACCACATAAGGCATTGCAAGGTGCCTATACTGTATTGTACTTAAACACTGTCAGTACAGAGAATAAAGGTATGATTTGGGAACCGGTACTCTCTTTTACGACGAATTGAACCCAAGGCGCGATACCATTATTTTAGGTGGAAGAACGAGGCCGGGGGCCGATTTCTTCCCGCAAAAATATGGGGTCACCGGGTTCAATTCGTCATAAAGAGAGTACTGGTTCCCAAAAATCATACCTATTCTCAATCTAAACAGCTTTATAATTAAAGGCATCTTTAACCAATTTCGGCGATGCTTTACGGCTTAAATACAACAAGAAAAGGACTGCCATCCACCCGTTGATGAAAACAATCGAACAACCCGGCCTGCTGAACGCAACGGATCTATGCAACGATGACGCAGCGTTGGCAGGCGCGCGCAAAAGAAGCAAAACCCGTGGATAAGACGTGAGGCGTTTCCAACCTAAAAATAACTTCATACGCAGCGCGTTCTACCTGGGTTCAATTTTAAACGAATTGAACCGGGCATCAACCAATGAAATGCTTACATTTTCCACAGGATGTTTAAGAATTTGGAATATAAAGTGTTCAAGAAGTTTGGAATATAAATGTTCAAGAAGTTTAAGAACCACAAGACATTCATTTGATCGGAACAAAATTCCACAGTACTAGCACTTTGGGGGAACTAATATGATTCGCAGTGATTGTGTGCATATGACAGTACTTAGGCTGCCAACTTGATTTCATTTTGGTATGACTAACACCAGAGGGTGGTATGAACCAACCCATAATACATTGCAATGTGCCCATACTTTAATGTCTAAAACCAAACGCGAGTACTTAGGGATAAAAAGGTCGAAAAGTTTAGATTATGAACCAAAATTATTGAATTAAAAAAAAAAAACTCCCCAAGTACTAATGCTGGGGGCAATAAAATTAGTACAAAAAGTCAGGGATTTTAGGTGTTTAGAAAGATTTTTGTGGATCACTTGACTATGAAGTGGTGAAACTTCTATAACCAGGTAGTGTGGGATGGATCAATACACATCTGGCTGCAAGCACTAACGGGAGTAACTGTAAGCAAAGTTGACAAATACAACTTTGAAGCTGAGAATTATCTGTATATATTGTACATTTTATAAATCTATTTACCCTTTATAGTACTCAGTTTTATACTAAAAATCGTTTTACAAGGTTTTTGGGGTGAATGAAAGATCGGAAGAGATCTGGAATTGGCGATTGTCGCTGGATCGGGGGGTGGAAAAATTTACACAATTCAGGAAAAACAGGTTTGTAGAAATTAGTTGTTTTTACCATATGTGGTAATAGTATGAAATGTTCCCCTCCTATTTTTTTACCCTGGCGCCCCCTGCATCACACAAGGAATTGTGAATTTTTAAATCAACACTTTTTCACCTGCCTCAGGCCATATCATTGATGTCCTGACTATGTGCTACCTCCCGGCAACAATCGCCAGGGTAAACGTCTGTTTGTGTTGGTTAAACGAATATTTTTAATCTTTATAAAACAAATATTGGACTGCCTATATTAATGAAATGGTGCCAAAATTTCCACCCTTTCCTCACGAGCTGTCAACATTTCAACTTTTTGAGTTTCGATTGACTACTTTATATTAAATGGTTGCAAAAATACAACCATTTTCCTCATGAGCAAGCCATCATTGGTCATGTAGACTTTTGCCCCACCAGATAGGGCACAACTATACCTTTTTAAATCACAATGACAGAAAATAATAAAAAACGGCCAAAATGTTGTATAGATTCAGTACACTGTAACTACTATGTATACCTACTATATTCCGCCCACTGTTACAAACCTGGGCCTCCTGCATACATAGCTCCCTGCTACTTATAAGAAATTGAGATGTTATTTTCTCATCATTTCTAAGTTATAACCATTCCAAAGTGTTTCGGTTTGAAAATTATTTTGAGGTCAAATCATTATTTTCGTTAAAATTTTCTGGCGCTATTAAACTATTGACGAAACAGTAGTCTGCCTTTCATGCAGTATCAAAAGGGAGAACGTTTTGCAATTGTCTGTCCACTCGACGTTAATTGTTTATTTTTGCACAGATATATCATGCTGTAGTATTAAAAATTCCATAATATAATATTGTCCAACTTCTGATGTAAATAAGTTGATGGACAAGAAATGAATGAACAAATAGGAACATTGTCATGTTCACTAAAAATGCTGTGGCATGGTCACACAAAAATGTATTTTTGTAATACTTTAATAAAACCATGCGTAAGGGGAGTTATGGCATTAGAAAAATGTGTATTCAAACTCCCCCTTTGCAGTACTTTGACAATGTTTATTGTGTCAACTAGAAGAAAAGCACATGTAGGGTGCATCCAATGCTAATGTAAAGCAGTTGATCTTTGTCTGAAAAACAATCAGTGATTTATCCGAAGAATCAAGATATTTGAAATTTGCAGGAAAGGAATAGTTTAAAGTGAAGGACAGCCTGTAGAATTTCATAAGTAGCTTTTACCAACTGAAGAATTGACAGAAAAGGAAGAAAACGAAAGAAAACGGGGCGTGTTCCAAGTAAGAATCTCCATTAATTGCAGTCGTAGGAAGTGTCTGAATGGACACTAATGCCTAAAATTCAGATTGTGTCCTATTAGTGGTGCTTCTGGTCCTATCATTTGTAGGGTTATGTTAGTTAGGTACCTATATTGTTCCAGACAGCAAAAAATATGATTTTTTCGATTTTCTGAGTGAGCAAATCACTGCTAGTGTATTGAAGTGTGCATTGTAAGCAAAATAAAACCTATGCAAAATTTAAATTCCTTCTGAATTGTCCGATGGGTCCACCATGACTTAAAGCTGAATAAACAGCAATATTTTTTGAAAGAGAGTGCCCCAATTTCAAAAATTTGAGATTTTTACATGGGTGCATGGTAATGGCTCTAAAAAACTAACCTGTTGAATGTTAAGCCTCTAAAAATGTCGGTGTCCCAAACAAAGGGAATTCGGTTAATTAGAATAATTAAATCGGAGATATCCGAGCATAAGATTTTATAATGGCTGCTGGAAACGGCCTTTCTGATATGAAAAGGCCGGGAAATAGCGCCAATGTCCATATTCAGGTGAGTTTATGGTTCCGGCAAGGCAAGTCCAAGTTAGAAGTCATTTTCTTGAGGTGGCACTATTCTTTCATGGAGGGGTTTGCCCCCTGACGACTTTGGGGGGGCCGGTGAAAAAAAATTTGACAAAAATCATGCTAAAGCAGCCTTTTTAGCCCTGCTGATGGAAACAAATTAAAAATTGGCCTTCCTTTTGACCCCATCAGAGCGCGCCGGCCCGTTACGCCACGGTTGTAAGATAAGGCAAATAGTCGCCAAGAAAATTCCAATAGTCATCCTAAGTGGCAGAAATGTTTTTACTATTCATTCAACTTGGGGGAGACAAAACAAGACATGCCTGAAAACATGACCATATATACAAGCTGTGGTGATAATGTTGAAAGCTTTCAAAATAAACTTCCCCATACTTGTGCATCTAACCACGGCAATAGCCGGAGGGGACTCTTGCCATTGCCGTTGATGCCCCCTACTCTAAAACACAAAAATCAAACGGAGATACTTCTGTGCACCTTTCAGTGATTGCCCTGTTGTGCCATGTTTCTGTTTTCAAAGGACCGACAACGGCGAATTTTGCGGGCAATTTCACGCAAAGTGCAATCTCCACCGAAGTTTGGAATAATTTTCTGGCTTGATTCAGTCTGAATCATCCGAAAATGAACATGTCTTTTAAATGACATCCCCTAACATGGTGTAATCCAGCTGGAAGCAGTTAAAACATAGCCCAAATGCTCTTGGAAATGATTGCACACTATTGGGAGCCACCATATTAGAATTAGATAGATTTTGGTAGAATCCCTCAGTTGATTTGCCACAGAGTACTTTGTAATTATGCCAAAGGCAAACAAGAAAACTCAAGAAAACATGGGGTTCCTTGTTTCCGTAAAAGTCAGAGATTCTTCAAACAGGCAATTCACTGAACAAATTTATTAGCTATATTTTTTTACTGAAAAAAATGCCGTGATGCCCTTTTTCAATTGCTGAATTACCTTCATGCCCTTGTAATTTGAAGAAAGAAAAATTTTTATGTGCCATTTTGAAACTGCCTTGCGACCCACACCCCGATGGCAGCAGTCATTTGGCCACATTGCCAACAATTAAACTGACTTGCCTGACCAATACGTCGATCATGGGTTTCCTACCTGGAAATCATTTTTTACCGAAAATTCCTATCCCACAATGCCACAAACGATGTACGAGTAGATAAAATAAATAGGCAATATATGCTATGGTGTTTTGTGTATACGGTTCATTTTTCTGTTCATAAATCGTGACAAAAACCGTTGCTGTACATAAATTTACAGTAACGAGTACTCTTTGAGTGCCTTGTAATTTTTGCACCACACAAAATGTGAGAGTAGTTTAAAGGAGGCGCAATAAACCACGAGCGTGCATGGAGGGATGCATATCTACTCGTACGTCGGTTGGTGCATTGTGGGATAGAATTTCGGTATAAAAAAATGATTTCGGTAGGGAAGAAACCCAGGATCGGCGTATTGACAACAACTGAGGATTGTTTTTAGCCCTCCACAGTTGGTTCTAGCAGAGAGGAAGGGAAGGGGTTAAAAGGGAATAAGCCTGATGAAGAGATTGGACATCGCGTGGCGGATTAGAACCCAGGGACCTCCGGCGCACCATTCCCATGAGCAGGATGGCAAGCCAAGAGGCGTCGATGCTTGGCCAGCGATTTCGTGCTCATACGAGTGTTGGTACGATGACGCATCGCATCTTTTTGGACTTAGTGCATTTTCTAGCATCAGCTCTTTAAGTGAAGTGCTAGTGAGTTTAGTAGTGATTAGTGGTTAAGTAGCAGGACAATTCTCTATCAGTAAGAATTAAAATGTTATGTAACGGTTAGACGAGCTTGACTTTCAACAATACAATTCGCATGATCTTCAAAACATGTTCATCATCGGGTCATGTTTTTGGTTATTTTGTGTTTTTGCCTTCCCTCCGAGAACAACTTTCTACCATCCAGGATTGACTGGAAGTTCTGGAAAAAATATTTACTTATAAAGGGACATCTTGGTGGAATTGTTGGCCAAAAATACAAAATGCCCCATTGACTTCATGTACAAAACTAAGCCCACGGTGGATCCGTTTTGAACGTATTCAAATGATTTTAAAATTTTGAATAGCGGCAAGTGGGGCACTTTTTAGATTATAATCTGTTCGATCTCAAGTTTGAGGGCGACAGTACTGCGTTTTGCACCCACTATGTGGGGTGAAAAGTACGCATCGACCTTGGGAAGTGCGCCTTGTGCATACTCAACAAAGGGGGCGCAATCCAAACACTAAAGCGTATGCAAAGTCGCTTCATGGCGTCACCCCCAAATTCGAGTCAAGACCGAACAACAAGGCTATAGGAGCAAAAGTGGTGCTTTAATTGACTGGGATGGTTTAAACCAATCCCTAATGCATTAAATTGGTGTCTATACTGTGTACTGTACAGAACACCTCAAGTTTTAAAGTGACATGCGCTTTTTTAGGATATGAATTGCTCTCAAAAAAAAAAAAAAAAATTTCACTGGATCGGTGTAGACCACCTTACCGAGAATGTTTGGAAGTTATTGGACAAACAGGTCAACAAAGAATTTGTAGCCATTTGCTACTATGGCCAGGCTTGAATCGGCCTGCATGTCAAACATCCGTGAACCTGAGAAGGAAATCGCCGGCGGATAAGGAGAGGAGGAGGCCTCTATAATGATAATAGTTATATTCACATCATTTTGAGTTGGTGTTGACAACTACTTTATCTTTGTACGCAAGGTGTTTTTTATCCCCAAGATACACTGGTATCAAGGGAAAAAAATGAGAAAAGTCTGAGGAACTTCGGGGGCATGCTCTATGGAAAAGGCAAAAGCTTGGAGTTGCATCCATTTCAAGACCATTGATTACGTATATTAAGAAACAGGAAAAGTTGCATAGCTGCCCCTTGTTATGGAGGCTTGGAAGTGACGCCTATAGATAGCCTTTTGTCCTTATAAGCTACAAAGAGGCTACATGAAGCAGCCATTAAAAATACCCCCAAATAACTATTAGCTTATGTTGCTAAAGACTGGATTCTTTTGATTAAACGTCTTCCACACCAAAGAAGACGCTGGGAATACAACAACAATGGCTATGACGCTGCTAATTATATCATGAGCAAGTTAACTGCACTATGCGCTATATCATCCCATGGCGCAGTTCATAAGCTTTCATTCCAACATTGTAGTGAGCAAATACATCCCCTGTATTTTGTATTATTTATGATACCCAGGACGTGCGGTGGTCATGTTGTTAACATGTGCTCAATCCAAGGCTACTGAACAGAGGCCATGGTAGATTAGCATGCCTTACCAATAGCGATATGGTATGGTTTGTATGTAAAAAAGTCGTTGTTGTTTTTGGATTCCATTTGGTTTCGCCCCCCAGAAAACAAAAAATGCAAAAAAAAAATGAGGTCGTTCCACCCCAAGAACCAGATGCCCACTCACTAATACGTTGCTAAAATAATATAGCGCACATCCTTGCAAACGGCGGGCCACCACGGGGCCATTGCATTGGGGTGCTTGGGTGGAAAGGCTTCAATATTGAAATTTTATTAACCATTGAAAGCCTGTATTATAACTGGCATAAAACCGACTTTTGGTGAACCCTACTCGTGTGAAAGTTGATTTTTGAAACCAGCAAAAGGTAAAACTTTGAGCATGTCGCTTTATTATGCAAACGTTTCAAGTCATCCGTTATCATGGAAACTATAAGGGCGCCTTCATTCCTATCGGCGATGTCCTTTGGTTGCTTTTAAAAAGATTTTGAAAACATATTTATTCCCTAAGGTTAATCATTTTTATTACTTGGTGTTATACTTTGAATTTAATATGTGTTTGCATTGTACCTCAATCTTTTCTTGCCTGGTAATGTAATTGCACCTCAGTGTTTAAATATTTTTTGCAATTCTGAGGGTGTGTGTATAGCTTTGATATTGTACTCCATTACTGTGTATTAGTTGATTTAATGATATTGCTTAATTTTTTTTTTTTCCGTTTTTTTTTAATTCTGTTGTTAGTGCTGGCCATCATCTACTTTTAATATCCAGATTGTCTGGTTCATATTTTAAATCCATTTGTTTGTACGGTGCTCTGACCACGGGAAGGCGCCCTTATAAAGGCTGTTATTATGATTATTATTAAGAAAACGCAACCTTGTTTTAACTTGCCTGCGATGTACGTTTCCCATAGAAAAACCCAGCTTTGACTTCTGTGGGCACGACAGAAAAACTATATCATCATCTTCTTACATAAAGACGGCGTATTTGGCTTATTCACTCAGGTGTGATCTATATGTAAAAAACCTAGGGCTTCGACAAAAATTGGGGGCGCTTTCTTCTGGAAATATCCTCATGTCTCTTTAAGAACCATAGATAAACATGATCATGATGTCAAAATTATCTAAGTACTAATGCTTGTGGGCTAAAAAATTAGTGCCAAAAGGTCAGGTTTATGTGGTGAAAATAGGAGTTTTGTGGGATCACATAACCTTATTAAGGTGAAATTTCCAAAAGAACATCGGCATGTGTGACTGATTGACTCCATACACCCTCTGAAGGGTATAATGCAATTATGCTGTCCATGCAGCTGACTATCTACTTGTCTAAAATATGCAAATGAAATGAACATAATAAATTTCAGGCTACTAACAGTTGGTACATTCATGAGGTGTTACTGTGATTTTTTTCTTTACGATACGCTTTTAAAAGTAAACTGCTTAAAGTTAATTCAGGTAAACATTGGTTAGAGTTTTTAATTAGTTGGAATTTGGGACAATTTGAAGTTCGGTTTGTTCAGTGTATTCCTCACACCAACCAATACAATTAGGGGACTTGTTGAGGGACAAGTGGAACAAAAACAAAAAATTTTGTCAGACTGTTAGGAGCATTTTGAATTCCAAAGCCTAGTCTCCACTTGTGTAAAAAAAAGTTCAAGACTTTTATATCATCTGTATTTTTTTCTATGTAAACGGAGAAATTGTAACACAAGCCATTGGGGCACCGAACATTGCTTATAAAATCAAAACGCACCATCGAATCAACTGCAAATTTTGGAAATTTATCAGGATATCTAGGGAACCGTACGGCAAAAAACAAAGTTAGTTTGCCTTTCCCATATAGTATTTTATTTGATAATGTGAAGTATTCCTGTTAAATTCTAGAGGTCAGGTGAAGAATCCCAGTGAACAAAATCTGTCAAAAACCCTAAATAAGAATATAAGAAGTCCTAAACGGGAGAGTCCCCGACTGATGCCGCCTCTCCTGTCACAAACTGCAGAATATAGACAATCCGACCAGCCAAGTGAGGGTGTCAGAATTGATCAGCCCCATTACTGGGGGGCCTCCAACCCAAAACCTACCAAATGCGTTTGTACGTCTGCTCACGATGGATTAAGTATTAATTCAAAGCTACACGTAATCGGCACATTTGGGTGAATTCAAACAGGAAGCACCCAAGCTTGGCTGCCAGTGATGTGTTGGAATGTGCGGAAAATCGGATTGGTGTATTAGGATTTAACCCAAAGTATGATAAATACACGAAACTCAGATTCAGAACATATAAAAAAGGAGTGAGAGCGAATGTTATAGGCCTTAAATTGAAAGAATCGTAACCCGCGAGTCACGAACAAGCAGCGAATCGCCTCACACGTTGCGTCTTATTCTGCGTTTTTGTCAGAGCTGTACGCACTAAGATTTGCAAGGGTTTCATTTTTTCAGAAAAATAAGGATTTTAGCCGATGAATATCTCAAAAGGTACTCAGGAACCATGATTTTTTGATTTTATTAGAAAGGCTGTATGAGGTGCGCAAAATTATATAAAAAAAAATCCACACAAAATATGGCTAAATAGTTAGCTAGATACCAAAAAATTCCTCAACAAAATGTTTTTTCCATAGACTTATGTAGTTAATGTTGGCGCGAAAAATGTGTATTTGTTACTGGTTTTAACTCAAAAATGACATCGGTGTGAAACTGTATTTTGCGAAGTTTGAAAGGAAAATTATGGCGGGAAGTATTATAGACCCAAACCCCTTAAAGTGCACAGGCTCATTTTCACAAGATTATCGAGGGTTGACAAACTGAAGGAAGTAGTAACTCAACACTGAAAGAATATTAAAGAATTTCGCTAATTCTGCTGTATCTGCTTTTGAGAAATATTTTAATATTTTCTACTAGCAAATCTATTTGTTACTCAAAATGTAAACATCGCATAAAGCTCATTATACATGTATGGTACTGTAAAGAAACAATATATAAACAAAGAACTTTTTAATTATTGAAACAGCAAATAATAGAAATACATGGGGAAAGGCTAATGGATGTTTTGGTTTAGTTTTTTTCATACACAATTTTCACCAATATTTTTCCAATACGAAAAATTCATGGAGAATCTGAAAAAAATTCATGGGTTGTCATTTTTGAAATGTGTTCTTGGGTGTTACTATAAGGGGGGCCGGTGGCCTTTGGACAGGGTTATGGTAAACAATTAAACAAGTGTTTAAAATTGTTTAACAAAAATTTATTACCAGTACTGTTCGCTGCTCATAAGGTTTTGAAAGGTTAGTTTGCCATATTTACGACCTATGTTTTAGTACAATAGGCTCAAGAAAGTTCACGGTCATATTTATAGAATGGTCCGATTTTGTTGAAGCTGGTTTTAAATCGTTCATGGGTCATACTAAATTAAAAAATGTAGATAGATTATGTGTTCACCTTTCAAAGTGAGATTTTAGAGAATTAAAATAGTGGTCTCCATGCCCTGTGGACCACGGCCATATTTGCCTCTTAATTATTATCCAAAAACGTAAGTGACAATGTGACATTTAGATTTGCGGCTTCTGGTACAGTAAGACGAACAATGTAGCACCATTTTTAAAACAACCGATGAATCTGAAATTTTACCCCAGGTGTGACCTTGAAACCCCAGTTTACATTGTAACTTTTGTACTATAAAATCAGATAGGGCAAAACTAGAACTTTCTGTAATCATTGAAAGGTACGAACATGATGGTATACTTTAAACACATTTTGCCCCCTTTTTATATTTTGCCCCCGTATAAACCAATGTAAACCTTGCCCCCCCCCATAGGAATTCATCCAAGAACACATTTTTAAAAAAATGACACCCATGATTTTTGGAAATCCTCCTACAATTTTGAATTTAGAAAAAACTTGGGTTGCAGATTGTATATGAAATTTTCACAAAAATATTTTTTTTATTTTTTTTACGTTTTTCTTTTTTTATTTAATAATTCTTTTCAGTGTGAGTTACGTCCTTCTGTGGTCAACCCTCGATTTATAAAACTCCAATTTGCTCTTAATGATGACCAAGACTACTCCAGAATACTGCTTCCCGGTAAAATCCGATTTTGGAACCTTGACCAACAAACAAACCTCTCTATTGAAGCCTGTATCGAAGATTCTAGTGATAAGTCAACGACGCCTAGTCACCGACGGCAATTCGAGATTCCTGACTGACTAAGGTCAATATTCACCTCGTGAATATACAACAACACCGAATGCAGTGGTACAGTGTACGTGTCATGCAAACCATGCTGATCTCGCCAACACGGTTCCGGGCATATAATATGACAGCAAATCAATACTCCATTGCATTAACAATTCAACTTGGTTCACTGTCGGAAAATAGCCAAGCATATTTGCTATGTCACCTTTGTAAAATTAAATGTCACCTTGCCATGATGACACTAGGGTTCAGGAATGATCTAGTAATTACCGACACAGATAGTACATCGCACTAGTCAATTATATCGCTCATAATCTACGGATATTTCGGAGTCTTTTTCAACACTCAATTTCCGGATTGACTCAGGCGAACGTTACTAACACAAAAAAACACACAGAACTACGGAAAGTCTTATTTAAATTCTGCTTTCAGATTCCGATAGCCGAGACCCATACATATTGTTCCATTATCTTGCGCTTATAATTTTGGACAACTGAGGGGCTCTCGACGTCAAACACAAACTCAGAATTTCTTGAAAAATCTCCCCAGCTGCTATCACAAATATGACGTCACCATTCAGTAATGAGAGTAATGAGCGGTTGCTCTTTATTTGTAAATTGTATAGGAAGAAGACGTTGTTGTTGATGCGAATATGGCTGCACTTGGTGATGCTTACACAGTGGTGCTTGAGGAGACATGTTAAAAACCAAGGCTGAAGTGCTTGACACCCTACATCTAGAAAAAAGCATGCTGCTGCCTGGGAAGTCCTGAGGGAGCTACAAGACAAGAAGCTATCCCACATATAAGAAGAGTGCCTTGAACATGGTTTCAGCACTTGTTCTCTACTTGGCAAGCGAGTTCAGAATAACACTAACCTTGATGAACTTTCTTTCAGCACAAGATAGCAGAACACCCTTTTATCCAGACTGGGCCTTTCCTATAGAGGAGCGGATTCGGAAAAATGCTTAACAAAACTGAACAACACAAGACACCCTAGCTCTGAAACATTCCCCACAGCAATGTGGAAGGAATCTATTATATAAACGATTGAAGCCATGAATAGTAAGTATATTCAACGGAGAAAAAATTATTTGGTTGTTAATCGTTATATAAAAACCAATATGAATGCTATGTTTGTGGAATAGTAAAAAATATATCACGCTGTCAAATTTGGAATGTTCCATTTTGAAAATTCAAAAATTTGACATTGTGATATCATATTTACTATTCAACGCACTAGCATTCACTATTTGTTATACTTTTCCATATCAAATGTTAGACTTTTGTAAGGACATCAACATGGGAAACAAACCATGCTGCCTTTTCAACATGTTAATCATTCCTTACCAAGAAGGTGCCCCAACAAAACTCAAAACCATCAAGATCAATGCTTCAACAATGGTTTCTAAGATCTACAAATCCATGCTACTCAACAGCATTCACTCCTCACATAGCTCACATTCTTAGACGGAACCATAATGGTTTTCGCAAAGGCGATCAACACTACCCCATATATTCCTCAGATGGATCATAGAAGAGGTGGGCAACATGTAGTCTTGTTCAAGACGTTCGCTATGTCCCCTTTCTGGAAGTTACTCCCCCGTATATAATGGCTCTCATAAATCTATCCATGGCGCCCATGCAAATCCCCCCCCCCACCCACCCATCTCCAGGGCCTTTAGGCTGGCGCCCATGCAACTGGTTCTCAGAAATCTATTCATACCTTCATATTATGTGCACGAATCACCCCGCTACGAAGTAACTACAGTTCACAGTCAACACCACACATGATCTCCTCCCATATAGAATTGCTAACTTCCACCAGAAATGACATAATACCTTTGACTAATCGCTCAAAGCGAGGCGGAGCCGCCCGGCTTGTTTAGTCTTCCATTTCAATACAACTTATGGCCGACCACTTAAGCAAATCCGCATTGTCAGGGAACGTTTATAATGTGCGTTTGCATGTACAAAGTTCATGCTTTATGAAATAAATCTTGATCCAGTAATATTACACATCTTTGTAGCGCATCTGATTAGGTCATTATCGGGCTTAAATGATTCGTCCGTCGCCCTTATATTAAAAAAAACGCAAAGATTTTTGTCATCACGAACACATTTTCAGACTAGCCAAGAACATCTGCTAAACAGATATTTGTCCTGCATCTGCACGTCATTCGTTTTAATTGCATTAACCGGCTAACAATGAAGCCCAGCAGCAGCTTCAGCACTGCACTGGCATCGTTAGTTGTGGGGATTTTCAGCCGAGTTTTGATTACGATACTTGTAGCCATGGTTATAAGGTATGATTTCAACAGTGCGCTGCCAGCCTGGTGGTTCCAATGGGCAAGTTCCCAGTCTGTGAAAAAAAGTCCCGATCACAAGCAAAAATTTTCCTGTCGCTAGCAAAGAGTCCACAAAGGGCCGATTAACATGAATATCAGTCTTTATTTCCCAATTTTGCCTCATTTTCTTTTTCAGAGTGGGCAACTTTCCCCCTCTGCCCCCACCTGGGCTACGCCACTGAGTTCAACATTCCCTGGGTTAATAAAAATTCAAGGGACGTCTTGACCAAGACTAGGCACCAATGAAGCATGCTTGTCATGTGTTTGTGTTTGTCAGTAAAATGTTATTTTTTTAAATTAAAAAATTGACCCTCAATTGAAAATTTGAGTTCATTGGAAGCGTAACTTTGTGTCATAGGTGAACCATAGGATCCCTCATATCTTGATGAGGTCAAAGGTCATGTGAGGTCAGTTGAAAATAGGCTAAATATAAATTAACCTCATTGAAAGATGTATTCAATTGACGTCCCCTCCTCCTCCAGCGAACCGCCCACCCAAACTCAAAAGCCCCTTCTTAAAAATGCTCGTCATCCTCCTCACAAGCCCATACCAACGTACACTATTCGCCTTCGCCAACCGGTCATCGCCTCTTCCAAACCAACATCTGCATCAAGTCCGCAGTTTTATCCCGTCCATCAACTTCACACCACACATCGCTCTCATCAATTAGATCTCTGTCCTCCTCAAAATCCCCATCTCATTTTCCGTCTCAGAGGACAAACCACGTCTCACTCCCATAAAGCGATCACGTCTCAGCTACACTCGTATACCATTCCTTCATCTTCAAAGGATATCTTTTCCCTGCAACAACTCCCCACATTCCCTAAACTTCACCCACCACCCAAACCTTGCTCTAGGTGTCACAGCCACCTCGCATTTACCACCCCCACTAACCTTATCCTAGGTATGTGAACTCCCTTCATGACTCCACATCATTCACAACAGCTTGTCCTCCGTTCCACCATCCTTCAAGTCCATTCCACATCTTCTTACAAAACACAATATCTTGCCAAAAATAGGGGACTTCTTCATCTTGGTGCATCTCCCATGGATCATTTCCCACATTTCTCAAACCACACTGAATTGCTTTTACGTCTTTCACATCCACATGGGTCTACCTTACTCGTTACCACCTCCCTTCCACCCCCCTCACCAGCACTTTTGGTCTTTCCAAGGTTTACCTTTGACCTTACTCTCAAAAAAGGCCTTCTCATTGCCAAAACTTCTCCCTCAGTCCCTCAATGTCTCCCTCATTAAAACCAAGTCATCCGCTACAAAACATCTCACTCAGCAAACCTTCTTTGCACTCTCTGTGACTACATCAATACCAATTACAAAATCCAATGGCGAAAGTACAGAACCTTGATGCACACCCACATTCACCTAAAGTACTGGACAATCAGACCCCACTTAACTCTCGTTTGGCTCCTTCATTACAAACTCATCACTGCTTTAACCACTACTTCTGGTATCTCTCTCTTCCTCAACGCCCACTCCATCACTTTCCTAGGTACCGTATCAAATGCCTTCTCCAGTCTACAAAAACACACAATACAGCTTCTTCCCTTTAGCTCGATATTCCTCTTGCAACCCCTTAAAATAACCACTGCATCTATCGTTCCCTTCCCGGCAATAACCCCAAATTGCATCTCATCCACTTGCACTATCTTCCGAATCCTATTTTCTAGAAAAACCTCTCCACATCTCACACCCATATATGCACCACAACTCATTGCATCCCCTTGTCCCTTTAAAATTTTGAATTATACCACACTCACTGCCCACCTCCACTGGCCATCTCCCCCTCCCCCATCTAACACTCTCTGACACAACTCCATCAGCACACACCCATCCTATCTCTCCACTCGCACTAATCATTTTCAGCACTCACCTCTGAGGGTCCAACCGCCTTCCTTTTTCATTTCCTTATTGCCTTCACCACTTCGCTTTTCCGGCTGAACCCTCTAAGTTGGATCCCCCCAGTAACAGTTTTTCAAGTCCAAAATTTGTATGTTTCTATATTTTTTTAAATATTGAGCTTGGAACATTGCCTTTCTTTTGCTTCAAACCTTTGGTAAAAATCCGGAACGAGCTCCTTCACAAAGTTGTGATGTATTTTTGTTTGTCAAAGTCGCGGCAAAATCAAATGAATATCTTATGTATTTCCTTTATTTTAATTCTTTTGTATTGTATTTGTGGTTTGTGTTGATATTTTGGGGTATATTTTGAGCTTTTTTTATATGATTATCTGTAATCCTTTATTTATTGCATTTAATCTGCTGAAATACTTTTAAACTAAAGTTTCTCCTCTACTTTTATGAGTCCAATGTAACTTTATAACTTAATTGGCTTAGTAATTATTGTTAATTATACATTTTTATATAAACTTTTAAACGGCAAACTTTAAAAGCGATTTCCTCAAAACAACGTTTTTCTGTCGTGTATCCCCCGCTGGGAACCTGATTTTACTCAAAAAGTAGTATAGTCTAGTGGTAGAAGGGTGTTCCGTGGACCCCCCTGAAATAAACTTCTAATCAATGTACTATTCAGAAAAATGGCATAGAAAAAACGAGTAACTATGTTAAAAAAATCAAAAAAGTGTCCCAACGTATCATTTTTATGCAAATTATAATCAAATTAGTATCAAGCCATTGAGAGAATAAAAGTTTCGATATATCTCAGTCAATACAGTTGATAAATGGAACAAATGAGGTGATGGGCCTATGTGGCGAGGGTCACAGGATCAAAGAATGGAAAACCATTTTGAAAATTACCAGATGTCCCCATGAGTGACAGTCAATATGCCATTAGGGTCGCCATTATCTAAAAAACCATTTTTGATAGCATCTCACACCCCAAAAATTAAATTTGATAAAAACATTTTTAAAAGTAACAAATTAGAGAGAAAAGAGGGTCAAGATCAAGATGGACGCATTGAAAAATTACCCAATCTTTCCCGGAATGAATCATATACAAATTAGGATCGCAATTAGCTAAAAATCCATATTTTGTTATATCTGGGCCAATAATTCCACATACCTCCCACACAAAATAAGATGAAACAAGACCTAATTTTTGATTGTCGAGGATAATTAAAAGGTATACGCATAACTTATGTTCATGGATCACTAACATGTTCACCTGCAAATACTAAAATATGCAAATTAGGCCTTCAATGTCGAAGTCTCGTGTTGTGGTAATTGTAAGAATTTTGGTTTGCCGAGAAATTTTGTTGGCCGACTTGCACATACTAAGTAATATCTAGCAATGATGGGACCCCCTTTGTGGCTGGATTAAAAACCAATCCAGAGCCGATA
>JAMKCH010017916.1:0-45568 GCA_023653785.1 Ophioderma brevispina
AACCTGTGGAGTTGGCATCTCAAAAGCCGTGTATGCCAGATAATTTTTCAGGACTGTATAGCCAATCAGAATCTGTTTGATACAACTAAGATATACCAGCTCCCAACATTGCAAGTGGATAGCGGACGAGAGAAAGCCTGGTGAGAGCGGCTTTAAATAAATTGGGGAACTGATTGACATACGTCTTCCACCGTAACAATTCTGGGAAGGTACTAACAAAGTTACAGCAATCATGGTCAAGATAAGATAGCTTGCAGCCCCATTTTGGCCACGTCAGTTGGTTTTTAAGGATGGTCAGCCTTGGTGGGAAGATCTCCAAGACTTGATTCCTTTAAGGGGGGGGGGGTTATGGGGTCTCTAAGCAGGAACTTTGAAAATTAATTTTTCTAATTTTCCTAAATAGTGGGATATACATGTTATTATATCATATTGTAGCCCCTGTCACCAAATTTTAAAATCATGAACATTTTTGATCTGGTTTGCATGGGTCACCCACGTAAGCCTCTGATTGGCTCTAAACACTAGAACGAATGTAACTAAATAACTAACATGCTACTGGGACGAAACTTGGGTGACATATGCAGTAGCAGAGTAATACGGTATGTGAAACATGAAAAGCAGGATTTTATTACCGTTTTCCATGGGCAACGGCAATCGACCATCGCAATAATTTCTGGCGTTAATTGAATTTGGGAACACAATTTTGAGAATCGGCCTTCATGGTTCACTCGGCCATATGTGTTATATGTGTGCCAAATTTCATGTCATATAGCATGTAGCGTTTTCTAGTGACGTTCGTTCATCGTTTTGTGATGTTTGAGTATTTTAACGAAACGAGTTATAGGGCTCGAAACATTTAGACAAAATTGAGGGCGCTTTTGATGTGAAATATGCGAATTATTTGTTTTAAATTTCATTTATAACTTGAATTATCATAATATTAATGAAGATCATCGAAAATAGGTGCATTCCATTGTCCTGTAATTAATTTTTAAAAATACATTTTATTAAATATCGCAGGGTGAGAAACAATAAAATACCATAAAAATAACTTACCCAGTGAATTTAATAACTTTAACTTATGGAAAGGATTAATATAAGTATTTATATACTTCAACTTAGCCCAACAATGTATGTGTTAATAGTTCATTAAATAATATCTCTTAAATATCTTTTAAAAATAAACCCTTGAAAATTTTTTTAAAATGATAAATATAGGCGATGATGCATTTTTGGCAAAAGTTCGCATACACACTTGAGCTTGATCAGCCATATCTCGGGAACGGAATGTCCGATTTGCGATCGAATAAAAAGCATTTGTAGATTACAGTCTACACAATTTAGCCATTGCATTATCTCATTTTTGGATTAGAACATTTTATCCTATTAGACCCATACCCCCCCCCTTAAGGCCAAATGTTGGGTGGGATGGAACGAAGAAAAGAAACAAGAGTGTCGCTCCAAAGGCTAAATCTTTAACATTGGTCTGTGTGGCCTCTCTCTCAGGCTCGCCTTCAAGATAGGTTTAAGAAGCCAGAAGCCTGACCTACATGAGGCGGGAGGCGCAGAAGGAAAGCCAACCTCCACTATTTTCTCTAGTACACTTCGACCGCTTCACGTCCGATGCAAAAAACACAAGGTGATCGCATTCATGCCCTGTTGGAGACGTGGTAATGTAGGGTATCTTGATATTAGCTTGGTTAGAGAGTCGTCGCTTCTATTTACCATCTCTACACACAGCTCGTTTGGACTCAATCGCCAATTGTTTTACTCCCACGTAAATATCGATTATCGGTGGGCAATTAGTGATCAATTGGTCTGGGTAGCTTCTCACTGGCGTAAATCTATCTCTATGAACCCAAAATGGACTGAGCGAACGTGTTAAAATTTCAGCGAAAGTGTTTGGCAAGCAGAGGGAATTTCACTGTTACCAAGTCGCCAAAACGATCTATGTGGTAAAGTATAGCCCTAAATACGGGTTTCTGTATATAACAGCTAATTCCTTCAGTACTCATTTCGTACGCGGCGAACCCGTGTGAACCATTGGGACAAAGGGAGCAACTCTTATCGAGTTGACTAGAAAGCCAGCATTCTTCTGATGGCTGCATATACCAGACGATGTTCAGAAATTAATGGTTATTATCTACAGACAAGAAGTATGGGATCTCAGATATTATAACTATTCGTTCAACTCTACTTCATCGGGCTGGGTTCATGCCCACAAAACACACAACACTTCAATATGCACCTCCCAGCCATAGTTCTTCCAGAGGTTCCCAGTATTACTACTGATCCTGGAGATCAACGGCGGTGTAAAGTCAGAGCTCTCGACATTATTAACCACCTTTGACCTTTCTGCCTTCTAGGAAAATCTATGGATTCCTCAATATCGACCACGTCTTATCACTACAACCTAACCATTACAAACCTGGCAAACAAAAAGCTAACCATTTTCAGCTGGGTCTTCCATCATCTCTGAGGTTTGAAAAGTGAATAAAAGCCTCGTCACTGGACCAGGTAAATCGCCTTCTTCTTTATCCTTGAACCGCATGCTCATGAAATTAGACGTCAGGCAACATCTTGGGCTTTTACTTAGGAGGGAACATATCTGTTTATAATTTGAAAGCAGCAGGAGGAGGAACGGCATACAAGTTTCAGAATATTTATATGTGAAGACGCGTCCTTACAAGATAATCAAAAGGTGACCAAAACCAGCCTGTCAGCAAAAGCAGTCGGAGTAAGAGGAGGGTGCCATGCATACTACCAAAATGCTCATACAGGTGAGGAGTGCCGGTTGATATAACCTTACTTTTAGTGCTTTTTGGGATACAGATGTGGGCGGTTAACTGTTTGTATTTTATATATTACATGGACAGTAAGTATATGGCAGTCTTTTTGGGGCAAAATGATTTCAGCTTCCATTAAAACTTCACATGGCAAGAAAACCCGCTACAACATTGAGACTACAGGCTCCACTTCCTCCACCTAGGGACCCCAGTGGTGGCAGTCTGCACTAGTTGGATCATTTTCGTGATGTATATAATGGATTATAAAATAGAATATATCACCAAGGTTGTGAGATGTTCTATTTTAGACATGTATACGTACGAATGATCCCCAATAGAACCCTATCCAGGCCCTTCCCTCGCAAGGGAGACTTGGGGAAGGATACAAAATGAGCAAGGATTGCGACCGTGACGTCATAGGTTGGGCGTCCCGATGTTCGCGTGGGCCCGCTACAGGAGGGGCGCACCGAAAATTTTAATGTGCCAATAGGGGAGTTTGAAGGCCTTTGAGCACAAAAAATGCATAGTGGATCATAGTAAGTTATCCATTCACAACCTTGGTGAGTATATATTAGGACTCCAGAGGGAGACACTATAAACTCCAGAATGTACTCAAGTGAAGTCTTGGGCTACTTTCACACTGATTCTTTAAAGCAATAACAACACATTTTTTGACGAGCGCTCCCACCCAAATTTCCAATATTTGTAGGATTTTTGCACAGTTGCCTAGTGGTAATTGGCTAGTATTTAAGCTTATAATGTGAAGTTGGTACAGCTCAAATTTTCTATGTGTTGCAAAGGAAGGAATTTTGTAATTAAAGAATAATATCGGAGATCTCGATAATAATTCAACGGCTGTGGAAATCTCTTTCCAATATGGAATTGCTGGGAAATTGAGCCATTGTACGTGTCTACACGTTCCATTAGGTGTTTGCCAGCTTCGGGCAGTAAGGAGGTGCCCCACTATTTCATCATGACAGAATAAAATGGGTTTCCACGTCCGCCATTAAATTACAATCGGATCCCAATTCTAAGTACACAAAGTTTCTTTATAACAAGCCTTTTTTTAACATTGTCTAGACAATTTGACAAACTGTGCAACAATCTCCAATTTGAAAAAAACTGGGGCGCTTTTAAACATATGCCATAGTGCTGTACGTGTGTTCATTCTAACTTCAAGTGTATATTCTTCTTTTAGCCTATGCTGGGCATGCATAGGCTGTTTTCTTGCTTATAAATTTCAAATTTTGACTTTGATTTCCCACATGTCCCTATCACGCCGTGCTGTTAAGTGATGATTAATGAACTATTTAAGCTTTTTATGAAATAATAAATTTTGTTTTGCATGTTGATTGGTAATCATTTTCTGTTTGCTTTCCATCTTGTTAAACCAGTATTGAAGGCAAGCCACCTCCAGATCCATTCTATGTAGACCAAGTACGAGCAACTCTCCTACATCTAGAAACACTCAATGTACCAAATACATGCCAAGACAGGTAAGTTGAACAGTTGGTCACCGGATGGTGCACACACAGAGGATGTATTGAGTCAATCCCAAAAATGCAACAGTTTTGGGAAATTTCACCTCAATAGGGTCATGTGATCCCACAAAAATCCTATTCTTAACACAAAAAACCCCTAACTTTTACGCTCATTTTAGCCTACAAAGTACTTAAGGAATTTTTCACATGATCATGAAAGGCCTTGTGGTTCTTGAACTTTTGGAACACTTTTTGGAAGTACTGACATGTGATTAGTACAGAACAGTACAGTATAGGCACATTGCAGTGCATTATATTATGGGATTGATTCAAAACACCCTCTGGTGCACTTAATGACTGGGCCAAATATGTGATATGGACCAAACCCCCCAAAATTGTTTTTACTTCATGGGTAATACCACGTCAAAGCAAACACAGTACAACAAAATTGGAAACTATAATATTTTTAAAGGTAGTGGTACCATAATCAGAATTTGATACAAATAAGAGATGAGAAGATCTTTTGAGTGGTCTGTTAGCAAACTATAATAATGATAAGTTAACTTTTTGTCAAGAAAAAATGCCATTTCGATGAAAATTCAAAAAATTGTCCTGAAAATTCAGATGGAGAAAGAAGTAATTGCATGGATAATGTTTCTTGTATTGTATGAAGTTTACTTTCAGACATGTAAATTCCAAACGTCTTAGTTTAATGTCTTTAAAGATGCACACATTACAATTTTCTTAAGTAATATTAGTAAATTAATCAAATTTACTTAGGCTGTTGTAAGTGTGGTAGAAGTGTTTCAAATTTGTAAAGTTGCTTCCAAATGTATGTCCATAGTGGTGAAATTGCCCAGTTTTTTAAAAAATTTCAATTGAATAATATGGTTGGTTTGTATTTTTTCTGTAATTTTTGGGTGAAACCAACCCAAAGTCAGGACAATTTGAGAGTATTTTGTAATGAACAATCACTCTGGTAAAAGTCACAAATAAACAAGCCTCAGGAGTCAGGTCTTAAGAAGTAACCAATAAATTAATCCTTAATAGGATGTGACAAAATACTAAAAAGTTTTTAAGGAACTCTTAAAATTGAAATGGTTAATACCAGGTCATTTTCTTTAAGGTGACTTTTTTTCTGTCCACCATCCCAGCTTTGGTCCAGTGCCGATTGGTTTTTCCCATCAAGACGAAGCACATTGATAGTGGTGCACCACCTCTTCCAATCCAGGCATCGCCAATTGCTTAGCAAAATTACATAGAGCCAGTCACCTCTCAGGTGGGAAGAGTTGGAATGTTGTCCTTATAGTGGGAGTCTCACCAAAAGTATATTGAGGCCATAGCATGCAAGCAAATGCTTTATATGGAATAATCCAATCCCTAAACAATTCATAACAAGTTTAGATTTCAACCAAAAATCGAAATTTCATCAAGAATTTAACTAACTTGGGTCTAAATTAGTTTGATGCTAGTAAATTTTCACCAAAAAATAAAGCTTGGTCAGGATTATAGTAAACTGAGTGCAATGATATAACTGGTTCAGGATTGCCATCATCCTCTAGTTCCATCATGCTCAAATCAATAATTGTATGTGATGTTATTGCCCTAGTGAATGGTTGCAGTGGACATCATATCCCTTTGTGAAATTGCAAGTAAAATTAAACTGCAAACAAAAGTTCAGAAGGTAGCTTTCGATCAGGGCACACGCAGGATTTATTTTTTTTGGGGTCGTGCGCGACCTCAAAAGTGGATTTTTTTCAAAAAAGTGGACTTTTTGGCACGGGATCTAACCCCCTAAAAGGGTTCTTTTTGGACCTTTTGAACATTTTTCCAAAAAAAGTGACTTTTGTGTCAAATTTCTCTTAAATTTTGGGCTTATCACAATATTCATCAAAAAGGTGTCCCTTTTGTGGAATTTGGGGTGCGACCACCCCCTTCCTGCGTATGGGCCTGCTTTAGATTTTTGTCGCAATTACAGAAATTCTAACTTCTAATTATTTTTTAGGTATGTGTGGATTTGATTGCCATTAAGAGGTGCTTGTATATGGCCTCAATATATTTTCTTGCAAGACTCACCCTTATAAGGAATTTATTGGTATAAATCAATCGGCACATAGTAATGAAATTCCCTAAATATGAGGAACAGTATGTTTTGCATGGTTCATTGGAGTATTCCTTGCGAAGAAACATCATTTTTCACGCTTAACTTGCGAAGCAGTAGACGACTTAGAGAGCCGCCCCGTTTTTATTTATGCTATAGGGTTTTGCCAAAGCCAGTTTAGTCTTGCACATCCAATTGAAAGATGATCGGTGGTAGTCAAGTTCTGGACTGTCGGAAAGACTATCGCGTGTTAATTTTAACACTGGAATTAAAAATACAGATTTAATTTAACGTTCTTTTTAAACTATATAAATTATCACAAATGGCCATACATTTGTGCCTAATTGTTATAAAAATGAGCCTGGGATTCTTGAGAAATATAGTTGTTAAATAAAATTAGGAAACTCTAGATCATACAAAGAAGCGCACTCGGGTACATGAAAAAGTACGTTGCTGAACGCACGCAGTAGTGGGGTTCGACACTGATCTCTATACATGGATGGAACATGGGTTAGTGAATGAAGCACTGATGCCACAGGGTCATCCAAAAGACCCCCAACAGGTGGTTAAGAGCCGGTCATTTATACAAAAGTGTTACCATTGAATGTAAATAAGCGACATAACAGACTACAGAAATCACGCCATTCAGTGAGCTCATTGTATTTCGCGTATGGATGGCCTGTCTCTAAAACGTGCACCCGGGATACACTTCCGTTAAACAAGGTGTCTCTGGATTTATGTGTGTTCGGTATTCCAAGATGCCCGCCCGTTGCCTCCATTCTCTAAGTACAATTAACTTTGGTGTAGCCCACTCCATTGTACAAGAGATCAGTGGTTCAGTACAAGTGCGACTGCGATAAAAAAAATATTACTCCACCTTTTCAAAATGTCGCTACGTTTCATAGATGATTAGTGTTTAGAGAGGCCAACTAAAACGCTTTTTTACTGCACAAATGATATCTAAAACAGCCCTCTTAACTCTTAACATTTTTTCTCATATTACTGAGAAAAAAGGTAGTTTTTTTTGCAATAAAAATTCTAAACGAACTTCGCGTCCTATCCTTTGTGTGCCACACTAAGTTCAAAGGATGAGGCTTGTGGCAAACTTGCACGTGATATAATGCCGCGTATGGGATTAATGCGCGTATGGTATATATTTTGCGCTGGCTTCTGTTTCGGTATTGCATGCATGCTGGTGTTGTAAATATACCACAGGGCATAAACATGTAGCCGCCATGATCATTGTAGCAGTTTTGTGTATATGGGTCGGAATAATCTGGATTTTTTTCTGTAGAATACCTCCAATGCCATGAAAACCATCTTGTACGTTTTATTTAGGGATATTTGCATTATAGATGTGCCGATAATTTATACCAATAAATTCGGCTTTAAAGGGTCTATAAACCTTGTCCCTGACCTGTTCACAGACTAGGCATACCACCTGTAGAAGTCAGATGCCATCACTTTTGATCCGTCAAAATAAAAGGCAGAAAGAGATCATGTGATGATTTGAAAACAACTTTTTAATCACTGACATATCTGTTTTATGTAGAATGCAAACACTGACCTCTTCATGATTGCACCAAGTATGTGATATAGCTTTCAAGTTTTCCATTCATATTACCCCATTTCCAGTCATACAACAACTCTGATTTTCTCGTGTTGATGTTACCATTTACAGTAAATCGAACAAATCCTGTAATTTCTTTTAGCAGCTATCTGAAGCATTTCTGGCATTCCTATTGTCGTATTTCTTCTGGAGTTTATCGACAAGTTCCCACTTCTTCAGCTCTCTAAATCCACAATAGTTAAAAGGGATATGACAACTCAATCAAACTGTTTTCCAAACATCTGTTTGAAGATCACAGCATTTGGCCATTCATTCATATGTACGACAAGAAATCCTGCTGCAAATTGGAAATCAATTTTGTGATTCATAACATTTTTGGTATGTTTGTAGTAACTTTGTTAGTGCGTGTATATGTTTCGTGTTTGCAATTAAACTTTAGTACTGTTTTTTAATTCCTCCTTTAGGGAGCGTTTATTCACATCAGACCCAGCCCTCAGACGGAGGTCATCTTCCCTCTTCAGTCTCCCAGAGAAAACTTTCGCTCATGAAGTCCCAAGAGGCCAGCCTGGGAAGCCTCGGCGTGACTCTGACAATGAAAGCGAGTCCAGTCCGTTCAACTCCAAGTCAAATAGCGTTACATGTCAATCTCCCTCACTGGGAGGAAAGACTCTGATTTGTCCACAGCATCAGGTGGAATCTCAGAGTTGTACAAGGTATGTGTTAAATGTGGGTTTCCCCATCGGTCGTATTGGCTCAAAATTTAACCCAAAGATCTTTAGCAAATTTTTCAGGGCAAATAGTCTTAAATTTTTCACGGACCTAGAGAGAAATGACATACCTAGGAACATGATAAAAAGGAAAGTTATCATCACTCCTTTTACACTCTTCATGACTATCAGTTACACCACGTTCCCATCATATGGATGGAAACGAATGTTGACAAGTTGAATATTTCTTTTAATTTTAACCTGATTAGGAATTTGATATAACCAGCTGCCATTTTCTGCTCATATAAAGAGTAATGTCTCTGAATCCAAATGGCCCAAGCACTGATTCAAAGGAGTGATCGTGCAAACTGGGGCGTTTGAATGTTCAAAAGGCATGTCTTTTTTGGACATGATTGCGAGGCAAAGTCAGTCTTATTGCAATGGTGATGCTGTCTGTCTGGATGTCCCGGGGGGCCACTTGTATTTCAAGGTGGATATCATGCTCGTTTTTGGCCTCCCAAAACGTACCCTAGCCGCGTTCCACTTGGTAAGGAAACACACCCTAAGCAGTCGTTTGGTTGATTTTGCTACCCCTAAACAAGAGTACTTTGGGTTTGATTTGCTACCCTTAACCAGTGTTTTGGTTAATTTTTACTATCCTAAATCAAGTAAATTTGCATGCAGTTTAAAAATACACCCTAACAAGTTATTGTTTACATAAGTTTGCTCACCCTAAGCACGCACATTCATAAAAATGTACTTTAACCATACACTAAAGCCTGGACCATACCTAAACACTGGTACCATATAAGGAAATATTTATCACATATTTTCATTGAAGTTTTCGTATTTGAAGTATCAATTTTGGGGGGGGGGGAGGCGTTATTGGTCCTAATAAGTTTACAAGTTAAATGCCATTACATTTAAATTTCAAGTCTTTAAAGTTGTCTCTAATTCTTTGGAATTATGAGTCTTGCGGATGTCGTAATTATTGACATTTTTTTCTGCAAATTCAGGCATTTCTGACTAAAACCCGCACTGAATTCATGAACTTGTTTTGATTGACATAAATTAGAGACAGACCTTAATTCCAATTTCTGTCGTACATTAATCCCTGTAAGCGATCAGTCGACAAAAGAGAACTGAAATCCTGATTATAAAGGCTTTATGTTGGAGAGACGACGACGAAATAGTAGAAAACAACTAAAATAAAGGCTGAAAATGGAATAAAATCACTCGGGATTCTACCATGTGAAATCCGGAGAACATCGGGAACAAAATCGCAACTATTTCCAGCATTTTTAATGGTGATTTTTTACAAGTATTCAAAATATCACACCCTAAACCACGTACTTTTTCGACGTGAAAAGCACACCCTAATTTTGAATTTTTGATGATTTTGATACCCTAAACATGTACGTCGAGTAACATCGCCTGGTCTCAAAAAACGACCCTAATTAGCGTTTTTGTACACGAGCATGATATCACCTTGGAATACATTGGCCCCCCCGGGCTGGATTTATGGAGGATGGACGTGTGGATGTTTGACTATGGTAGCCCCCCCCAAAACCTATGTAATAGTATGAAAAGCCCCTACCAACCATGTCATTCCATTCCCCAGGGTCCTCCCCTGGGTCTCACAGCAGATGCGAAACATCAAACAGCCCACAATGCACAAAAAAGTCAATATTTGGCCATATGTCTCTAAGAGCAATGGTATCCCAAAATATATATTGTATGATGGCAGAAGACGCCCTCCTACGCTGTAATTCCATTACCCACAGGGTTCCTCCCCTGGATCTGAAGGGGGATATGCAATAATTTATACTGCAATTGCATATACCATTTTTTTAAACAAAATTTGAAAGGAGCTGTGTTTGAAAATGAAAGTGCTCCATTGATTGTTTTGTTTGTTGTGATGATTGTGTCAGTCGTCCCCAGCTGATTTTAACCCCAAAGTTACGTCCACGCTGTTTTAAAATGTTCTGATAAAGTACATAACTTGTCGACGAACAAACACACTCGCTGGCGTCACTAATGTACTTACATTGACCTCACAAAGTCACATCTCAGAAAGGCAGGTGTTTCAACTGCAATGCTTCTGAAATTTCTCTGTTACTAGCTCTAGTCTGTTTCTGTTTCTTAATTCAGGTATCAAGAAATCAGAGGTTAATTCCAGACCCTTGAGAGTATGATTACAAACAAACCTAGGAGAGGCCGATGCATGCTATACAGCCACCAAGTAAGTATATATTAAAGGTCATGGCCCGATCGCTAATAGCTCGTCCCCAGGGACCCCAGAGTTTACCGGAAGTGGGCAACATTTCGGTATCAAAGAAAGCTACTATTTTTCTCATTTACCCTGTGAAATCTTCGAGCTAAAGAATGTTTGGTTTGGATATTATGAGCGAAAATGTGCCCCATTTTGGTTGACCAATATTAATTTTACTTAGTACTCTATGGGGATTACAAAAACACGTTTTTAGCTCTCACAACAAAACGGGTTGAATAATCGGCGCGAAACTTTACAGATGGGGTCTTTGGGTGAAAAGGCCATTCTATCAAGATGAAAACTTTATATACTTAAAATCAGGCCATCCCCCTTTAAGTGTGTTTAGAACATTTAACTGAAGGGGTTTCTTAAGTAAGTTTTGGATGGGAATGTACGTCTTAGTGTCCAGAAGAGATCACACTTTGAATAAATGTACACAATATTCAATATTTAACAAATTTACCTCCACGTTCAGGGGATTTTTTTTGAAAGAAAAAATGAAATTTGGTAAATTACCTGTTTCTATCAAATTAAGTTGTGGCCGTAACAAAGTGTGATTTTGGGGATCTCACCCCCCCGCCATAATGTGCGGTTTTTGACTAATTACCTTTGAAAATGTTGTTGCTTCTACTGATATGAATTTAAAGGTGGTGTCTAACCGGCTTTTATAGTAGATTCAACCCATCGTGTCACCGCAGGAAAAGTTTTGGACAGCGTCGATTAGTTGGGGAGAGGAGGCAGAAAAAAATATGTGGCTCGGTTTCACCTGTTTCATGAACGAACTAAGATAATCTCTCCTTTCATGTATACAGAAGGAGTACAAAAACCTTTTTGTTCCCTCGTATCAAAAACACGGGCGTTCAAGCCTCGAAAGTCGGTAACGTTCAACTCACCCGTTACATGAATACCATTGAAGCAAATACGATGAGTCAGAAAGTTTTGAGAGATATGTAGCGATTACGTTGACTCGAACAATTTCATTAAGCACATGATTGATTTTTCTCTGCTAGCAGACTACATGTTTCAATAGATTTAGGTAGATAATTTAATGTCATCCATGCCATACCCTCATTCAATGCCAGTAACCGTTCGGAAAGTACTAGAGGTTACACGAGGGGTTGAATCTACAATAAGTACGGGCTGACAGCAAAATTTGAAGTGTCTTTGAATAAACTGACACATGAATAGTTTGAAAGAGCTCTACAAAAGAAGAAATTCACTTTTGAATGGTCAAAATAGGTTATTCTTATGATCGCCAAGTTTCTGTCAAATCTAATTACATTGGAACAAATCTGATGACAAAGTCTAATGACCTCAGAATACCAACCCCATTTAACCTGGGTTATGATTTAAGGTGGCAGCAGGACTTCCCGTGAATGGCAAAAGGAAACATTATTCATACTCGGCTTTCATTTTGTTTTCTGTTCCAGACTGACAGCGGGAAGTGACAACACACTATTCCATTATGTTGACCTGGATGTTGCACAGGGTGTAATAGCTGCTCCAGCCCATAGCCACATCAACATGCTGCAAGGGGGCGTACACAATAAGCTGCTGCAAAACTTTCAAAATGACTGCATTACCATTCGACAAATACTCAACCAATCTAGGACTAAAGTAAGATTTTTTATAGGCAGCCATTTTAAGTTTAGCTATCTAGATCTTTCACTTAAAACAAAAGTAAGCTTAGGCCCCCAAAATAAAACAGTTTGTCTCAGAAGAAATGTGAAAAAAGGCAAATGCGAAATGCATTTTTTTTAAAGAAAAAATGCTAATGCGAAATAGGGGATTAAAAAAAAATTTTTGATTGCATTTTTACCTTACTTTTTATCCCCTGGCTTGAAAAGCAGAGGGGGATATTGGAAGGGTGCGCATGTCCGTATGAATGTATGTATGTGTAAGTATGTGTATTTGTGTTTCTCAGTTTGGTTAGTTTTTCGTTTTTCGCGTCTCCTTCAAAAAGATTAAGTGCCGATTTAAACAGACTTGGGTTGAAGTTGCAATAGGGGTTCCTTCATATGTGGATGACGTCAAAGGTCATGGACCAAGGTCAAAGGTCATCTGAGGTCATGTTCCATGTTCCATTTGGTTAGGTTTTTGTTTTTTGCATCTCCTTCGAAAGTTTAAGTCCGATTTAAACCAGACTTGGGTTGAAGGTGCAATAGGGGTTCCTTCATATGTGGATGATGTCACAGGTCATGGATCAAGGTCAAAGGTCATGTTCCAGTTTGGTTAGTTTTTGTTTTTTCTGGTCGTCTTTGAAAGTTGAAGTCCGATTACAACCTAACTTGGGTCGAAGGTGCAATCCGTGTTTCCTTCATATGTTGTTGAGGTCAAAGGTCATATACCAAGGTCAAAGGTCATCTGCGGTCATTTTCCCCTTTGGTTAGGCTTTCACTTTTCAGAATGCTACATTATGAACTGACAACTGTGCCAACTACCAACTGTGTATACTGCCATCTTGCCAGGGGGATCGCGCAAAGGTTACTTGCTGTATTTTTCATTTATTCACATCTGAATTTCCATTATTTCCAATTAAAAACAAATCTTTCAAGTGAGCAAAAACTTTTTAAAAAAATGCGCCAAAAAACAATTTTAAACAAAATGCGCGCGGTCTTCTGAGACAAACTTATTTTTTTTATTGGCCTTAGCACCCATTTTAATTCTCTTGACCAAAATATACCATTAGGTTTTGCAGGTTATTGCTGGCATGTAGAGAAATGATTTAAATGCATTTTTTCCCCACTCTGGCAAAAACACCTTTGGTAAAAGTATCAATGATACCTCTGAACTATACCTATTCAAATTCAAAATAATTTTTTAGTTTTTTTCTTTTTTGGAGTTTTTTAAAAATATGTTGAATGATTTGTTGAAAAGTTACATTTTACTGTACTCGAGCTTGCTGTGTTACTTTATGACTCTATATGAGTATCTTCTAATTTTCTGTATTGTCGAAGGAGATAGGGGGCACATTATAAAATGGTCTGTCTATGATAACGTGTACCTTGTGGCTTATGTTGCATCGGTCATATCTTTGCCCTTCCTTACTAGATCACCAATGATGAAATTTGCAGGAGAGAGTTTTGAATTCATGGTTTTTAAAATATATCTTGCACCTAGATTGACATGTCAGTTTTTTGCAAATTAAATTGAAAATAGACCGTGGTTTCTAACTCCTGAGCATCACTGATTCAGTATTCATGGTGAATCACATATGTCGCTGGTGTACCATCTGCCAAAACGATTCTCATCCATGGGGGAACCCCCAGAGGAAGGGGAGCCCCCCACCCCACCCCCCCTCACCACAACCCCCCTCCCCCCCCAAACCCAATCCCACTTAATCCACCCACCACCACACCACATACCCCCCACCCACCAAACCACCCCCACACACCACAAACCCCCCCCTATCCCCTCTTTTCCCCAGCCACGCCCACCCCTATCCCTCCCCTCGCTTGACTTCATCCGAATTTCTCATCCATTTTTAAATTATAAGTTAAATATGAAAGAATAGCAATTGAAATGATCCAAAAGCAAATCTCTAGGTCAATATCCACCACAAAAAATACAAAACTATGTCAAATTCTAGGCTTTATAGGAACTGTAGTGGTGTTTCACTTTCCCTTGAAGGATTTTGTGCTGTGCTCCCATTAAGCATGGTCATGTATCTGCAGACTTTGTTGGATTTCCATGGACTTAGACTTTTTGGGGGCAGGGTCAAAACTTGTGACCTGCAAGGTGCAAGGTATAGGTTATCTGGGGGGGTCTTTAGAACATGGTTTCAAATGGTTAACCTGCATGTAATCAACCTCTATATTCACATTCTGACTATGCACATGATTGATGGAGAATTGGACAACGGTGATAAGTTTACGCACTGCGGTAAATTCCAAGTTCACTTCGTTTGGTTTGCAAATTTACACTAATGCTTGAAGTGGTGAAACTCCAGAATAATCCATCAAACTTATTTGCTGTTAATAACACAACTGCAACAACAAAACCACATTTCTTTTATAATTATATAGAGAGATAGAAAAATTGCAAATGCTGACCATGGTGTATCTGTTGTTATGTAACCTCTTTTATGTTTGTCTGTTTGTACGTACAGCCAAGGGCAGACCAGCCTACCCGAACAAGGAGAGCCAGTGGACTAGGAAGGATACGGGAACATGGGGTCACTGTTAATGTCACCCGGGGGGAAAATGGCCAGCAGAAGAAAGACACCGCCTTCTATGAGCTATGGTTGTAGGGTTAAGAGTCCTGCTTGCCCAGATGCTGTTGCTACCAGTGCAATTGGTATATTTGCTCCCTACCAAACAATAGGTTGGAATGGGACTAAACAATGGGCTCCGTCTGAACCAATGTCAGTCCGTGAGTCCGAGAACAAATGCTAACCATAAGAACCGGAACATTTGCGGCCCATATATTTTTTCTTAGATCAGCTTGAGTAGCACATCAAATCCTGCCCCCCCGGCACCTTGGTAGGACCCGGGCACAATCCCCCTACCCTAACCATGTAATTTACTATCCCAAGGGTCCCTCCCCTTGGGTCAGTCAGGGAAGTACGGATTGCTCAAACAAAGGTCAATATTGCACAAAAAGGACAACATTTGGTCATATCTTTTTTCCTAGATGATCTAGAGTAGCCAAACTTGGAAATATTGTGGAGGAGACAAGCCCTACAACCATGTTAATTCATTCCCCCAGGGTCCTCTCCTGTGTCTGTCAGGAGGGTGGGGAAATGTCAAAAACGGTCAATGACCTTGCACAAAAAAAGGTAACATTAGCAATTTTTCTTTTCTAGATTAGTGAGGAGTAGCAAAACTTGGTTTATATTGTATTGTAGGAGGGCACAGTCCCTACTAACCATGTAATTCATCCCCAAGGGTACTATCCTGTGTCTGTCAGGAGGGTGGGGGAGGAAATGCAAAAAGGTAATATTGCACAAAAAAGGTAACATTAGCCCTCTTGTCTTTCTAGATTAGTTAGAGTAGCAAAATACTTGGGTATATGTAGGAGGGGGGGACAAAGCTAGGCTCTCCCCACTTCACATCTTATATTAAACCAACCGCCCTTTTAAGTCATTCTTCCTAACCGGTGCTCTATTATACCGGGGTTTACTGTGCGCTTGTTAAGATTCCTTGTCATGGGGGGGGCAAACTGTTATTAAAAAAAGTAAATATTTTCTAAAAAAGCGCTAACACCAGTTTGTTACTTTGTCTCTGCATGAGATTTCTCTTTCTTTTATGGTAATTAGGTCATCAGAGTAGTCTCAAATTATGCCGCCGCTGCTATAGTGGCTTCGATCCCCGCGATGAAGGTGTGTTGTCTTTTTCCATTCCCCCCCCCCCACCTTTTCTCCCTTTGGCATCCAACCACCAAGTCAATCAACCAACCCACACCCGTATGTAGCCCATGTAACTTGATTACTCCAGGGTCCTCACACCCCCCCCCCCCCCCCCAACCCCCCAGCGGATAGTCGTTTAGAAGCGACGTTGAAACGACGTTGGCAAGTCGAAAAAGGTTGACGGTTTTATAAATTTCCGTCGAAAAAGCAAATTGAATCGACGTTTTAAGAACGACGTCAAAGCGATTTGCATCATTTTCGACATAAATAGAACTAATAAAAAAATAAAACTCTCGACGTCCTTTCGACGTTCAGCGTCGATTTTGCCCAACGGGCTTGCCTTGATTTACATAGTGATTATAATATCCTCATATGTTTCCTAGTTTTATGTTACTTGTTCAGGTTTTATTGAAAAACTAAAAAATTAAAAAAAATTATTTATTGTTAAGGAGAGTGGTGTACTTGTTACAGTAGTTTTAGGCACCATTTACAGTAGGGGGTATGAGAAGTGATCCAAAAATGGTGAAATCATAGCGATTTTAAAAGATTTTATTTTTTTTAATAAACTAAAAATATTTTTAATTTTGTTATTTTCTTTATTTGTTTTTAAAATACTTTACTTACTCTCAAATCCATTCAATAATTATTTTTAAGTTCATTTTTATTATTCCACCTGGCTTGTACTCTGGCTTGAAAAGCAGAGGGGATTATTGTTAGGATGGCATGTCCGTTATGTGTGTGTGTGTATCCGTTTGGTAGGTTTTCGTTTTTTCGGGGGTGTGTTGTTGTTGTTGTCCTTTGAAAAGTCCGATTTTAAACCAGACTGGGGTAAGGTGCCAATCCAGGTCAAAATTCAAGTTGATCCCGTTTGAAAGTTGTTCCATTTTCCATGACGGAACTAACTGGTTTCAAACGTTTAACTGGTCTTAAATGAGTTCAAAACTGCGTCAGTAAAAAACTAGTGAAAGGGATTCCATTTCCTTCACGAATAACTGATTCAATGGGATTCAACTGGAATTCTACTGGGATCAAATGGATGTCAACTGGTACCCAGTTGAAACCTGAATACCAGTTCATCTGGGCTCAACTGGGAATTTTGACATGGGATAGGGTTCCTTATATTGGATGAGTCAAAGGTTCATGGACCAGGGGTAAAGGTCATCTGAGGTGATATTCCAGTTTGGTTAGGTTTTGGTTAGATTAGGTGTTTTGTTCTCAAAAAATTTAAGTCCAATTTTATTTTTAACCATTATCATGTTGTGAGGAATCCAACGTGTTGTTGACAAATATGCGAATCCAAAATGGGAAATGATAAAATGGATATTTACGCCCCAATAGTAATTGGTCTCGCTATAGTTTTAAATATTTTGCAACGCAAAGCTCAACACAATTTAATTTGGACTTAATCATCAAATTTTATATCAGTCTTGGGGTTTAAGGTTGCAATAGGTTTCATTCATGTGGGATGAGTCAAAGTCAGGACCAAGGTCAAATGTCTCATCTTGAGGTGGTAATGTTCCAGACTGCCCATCTGCCGGTGTGGGATGATGCAAGTTATTGAGGTATTTTAGAAGAAAGTCTTCTGAATAAAGTATTTGAATAAATAAGTTTCTTTTGCCGACTTTCTTATTTGTATCCGTCGTTCCTTCCACAGGCGAATAATAACAGAGCCTCACCGAGAAAAGAACTGTATGTGTGCTACCACGAGAGCACCCCTCAGAACGTGATCAGCTTGCATTCAAACTCTCCTATGGTGCTGCATTATGATATACAGCTAAGCACTTTCCTCATTGCAAGGTTTCTAAAATGATGGGTAGGACAGGGGGTTTTGAAATAGATTTGTCCAGTATGTAAGGTCCCTATTGAACTACTACGATATAGCAAGATTTTGTAGTGGTATTATTTTTTCAGAATTTTACAGTTTCCTTTAACCAATTTGTGGATTACTTAAGTGTATAAGGGAGTGTCCTCGGGATTCCAACTTGGTTTTTCGTGCGCCAGTTTTAAAGCCAAATTATGTTCCACCAAAATTCATGCAACATGCCTAAAATCAGTTTGCATATTTTGGTGGAAATGAAAAAAAATGCAAAATCAGGCCATGGAATTTATGCAAATTTCTGTTGTACAGTATTCCATTCGAATCCTTACTTCCCCTGTGGAAGCCTTCACCTAAGTATTCCACCTCAATCAGGGGGGCTCTTCCATTTGAACTCCATATTTCCCCATGGAAGATTTGATCAGTGTTCAGAGGGGGGGATTTTTGGATTTAAAATGAATAGCCTAGTGTGAGGCTTTGCTATCTGTTTTTGTATTGATGCTTTCAGAAGGAAATTTGTGAAACTTGTAACCAGTCTCTCTCGGCCACCGCACTAGTAACACATGTCCATTACTTGGTCACCGTAACACATCGGTATATTAAGCTATGACGTCATCGCCTAACCGCTGCAGTATGCCACAATCGCATTTATACAGGGACAAATAATACCGTTTGTCGCAGTTTAGATGTTGATAGACTAGTATCCCTCCGGCCTGCATGAGAGCAAAGAGAAACAAAGATGGCCGAGTACAATCGGAATCACTGTGCGACGACTGCAAATACGGATTTTGTGTGGTAAAGTGAGGTAACTTTAAAGGCTTACGATCACAGTTTGCTTCAAATCGCGCGTATATGCTGCCAACAGTTTTAGTATAAAATAATTGTCTACTAAACTACACTGTGAAGTCTTTTCCCGACGTACACGAAACGACGGACCCATTTAGCCATCGACGCCGCCGGGTGGTGTTTTTGGGTTTAGGGGTTTAAGCGGGGGGGAAGGGGCTTTTTTTTCTGGACCTGACAAATTATGAATGCACTTAGGTAAGTAGGAATAGTAACAACAAATGGGTGAGGTTACCTTGATGGTGATATGTCACTGGTTGGGGTAAACAAACTTTGTTTGTTACTGTCTGAGTGACATTAACCTTTGACCCGCGATAAAAAAACAAAAACCGGAAGTGGGTGAAGGAGTGCTGCAGCAGTGCCGACAACGACGGTTATGTTACTGTTACGGTGACCAGTAATGGACATGTGTTACTAGTGTGAGTGCCAGAGAGAGCCGAGAGAGACTGGTAACTAGTGGGATTTTGCTGGTCAAAATCATAACTATTGTGAGTTTTTAATATGTGGTGTGTTGCAAAGTTTTCTGAATTGTATTCCCATATGATGTTAAGTTCCATTAATAGGCAAAATATTTAACCTCTTATGATGAGTGTAAGAGATATGGACAGGATATCAGAAGATGGTTGACATAAAGAGGTTACCGGGGAAGTAGTAAAAGTATTGCATGGTACGTACTCATGGCTCAGAGTAAGGGTAAAGCAGTTGGAATTTGTCACTTTCCAATTTTTTTTTCGAAATAATTTTGTGATTTTTGATATGATACTCAACAACTACACAGCTGTTTGAGGGCTGGAAGGAATGTCCGATCGTGGCCGATTTCCCGCGAAAAGAAAACCAAGCCATTTCGCCACATTCAATGTGTGGGGTTGGTGTGTGTGTGGGGGGGTGTAGCAGAGGAGGTATATTTTGTCAATATGTTGACTTCTTTTTGTTTTGATCACTCCGGGGAGCACCCTGGGGCATTTAATGTTTTGTGGGGTGAAATGCTATATTTACTATTTTACAATATCTTAAATTAAGCTTTTTTCTAGTTAGCCTTTGTATAAGAAAATGTTTATCTTATGGCAAAATGAGCTCAAAAAATCTTTAAAATTATAATGAGAAATCCCCAAAATCCCTACATGTAGTTAAAAATATGAATTAATTTATTCAATTTGGAACATATTTTTGAAAAAATAGTTGTCAAATTTAAATTCAGCTCTTGTACGAGGCCGGGGAAAGGGGTTAAAACCGCTTAATTTTGCCTGTGTTTGTCTTTCACATTTTCCAAGAATTGTGAACAGGCTGGCAACCCAAAGTACCTTGACCCACGTGCCAACAAACCAGAACTACAAGCTCGAACAAAAACACAGAAGTAGATAGGTTAAATTTAAGATCATTTTGAGAAAACACTTTCAATGAAAACATGTATTACAGGAGATACCTATTTACCCTTGTTGTGGTATACTTTGCGACATAGATAATTAAATGTAATGCGACTTTGGTTAAAAGTCGGGAGGTAAGAGTGCTGCTGGAAAGCATTTTTCTACTGTTCATAATGATAAATTGATCAAAAAAACTTGGTCACAGAGTGCTTGATTGCTTAGGGAATGTTTCTTTGTTTAAAAATGCTAGCCTGGAAATTCAGTTTTATTGCTAATTTATTTTATAAACTGATGAAAATTTCTCGCGAGTCGGCAGGATTTCCCGGGAAGGAGCCTCCCGATTCTACATTTTTTCCCGGCCTGGCTGTTGACCCCGTGTTGCAAATTGTCTCTTTTAGGTTTGGAAAATTTAAGCAGGGGCGACACAATTTTGAAAAGATTAAGTAGGAGTACCTACCTCTGCAAAAATCAGAAAAAATCATTGCGGACTCTTGCCAGTCACTCTAATAAAGTTCATGGATTCTATGTTATTGCATGCTTATATGTTATAGCGCCCCCTCTATATGCCATTTTCCATAGAAAAACGTTTGGCACAAAAGGACTATTTGGGGACACAATTAAATTTGAAAAAATTACACAGGATGTAGTTAATGAATAAAAAATTTTTAATTTTAGGTTGTTTTTTTGTTTTAATGTTGATATATTTTTTGTTTTTTGGTTTTGTCATAGAAATGAAGACTTCAAACAGCTGTTTAAAATAGCACAAAGGACATGGTTGTTTTGTATGGTTAATCATTTGATGTGGGCACTTTCAATGTTAAAGTTGGCCTCGGACTTGAATGGTTGTGTATAGTAGGGTCATATCTTGGATTTATTCAGTACTAATCTGCATCTACATGTAGCCTGTATGTATTTTAGCCAACTTCAAAGTTACTTTTCTTTAGCAAAGTTATCTGTTTTAGACAATTGTCTAGTATGATATCATAGTACTACATTTTTGTATTCTTCTAGAACTACAAAACGTACTTTTGTAGAGTTATGCAAGCATTATTGGGTGTGTCAAATGCTTGGAATTCTCGGATCGCAATGAAATGAAAAGACCAAAAGACGGGAGTCTTACTTAAGATGAAAGGTCTTTGTTATGACAAAAAGGTGGGTTAGTTTTCATTCACTTGAATAGAAATCAACACAGGGGAAGAAAACAAAAAATTGCACCTATAGTTAGTAGAATACTTATTTTAACAGGCCTACTACATGTATATGTGAGAGATTTTTTTGTACAGGAGTATGTATACTTTAAATTACATTCAATCTTATTAGTTGGGATAATTGCGGCTACAAACCAAGAATATACAGTGTGTTATGTCAAACTTTATAAATGTAGAGATACTTCAATATTTATCAACTTCTCAACCTGCGAATTGATAAAATATATGTTTCTTCAAACCCCAGAGAGTCGTTTTAGCCAGGACAATGCTGAAGCTAGAGAAATTTATGTGCTACATGTATGCATTCTTAAAGTGTTGGGTTGTGCTTGTTTAATTCTAGTCAGTAGTTCAGAAACACCAATGTGTAAGGATCTTGTCACTCAATTCCCCGTTTCCCGACTCCGGTCAAAAACAAATGCCGATCAAATAAATCATATGTCTGATATTTCATTATTTCATATTTTTTTTCCATTTTTAGTAAAAGACAGTGGTTTTCATGCAATATTTCACGTCCGAACGACGCATTTTTACGCACTCTTTTTGCTCCCAGACCCCTCCACTATCGCCAGGGCCGCTAATAATTATCCATATCTATGGCCTTTCCTATGATAGTCTTTTCCCCAGGCATGTAGATATCAGTGGAATTTGGTCATATCAAACATGTAAATATCGCACGGTGCCTTGAAGACTAGCGATAAGATTTCTACCGATATGACCGTGCGCTTCAAGCATGTTTTCTTCAAAGGTAGCTGTGTGAAATATAAAACCGGATTAGTTTGTTAAAATTGTACACATTTGACTTAAATAAGTATTGCAAAATAAATATTATTAGTAGTGAAGCTGTTTTTATTGTTGATTTTTTGTTGTTTTTTATTTAGTGTACTTCAACCCCGCTATGAAATACACTGTATATCTCCATTTGTACGCTGTTTTGAATGTGGCAACAAATGTCATTTTGGTTCAGCGTGTGTGTTTTCCCCGGTGATTTTCAAGTTTCTGTTCAGGAACTTGACAATTTTATTTCATTTCATGATTTTTGTGTGTCAAAATGTTGGTTTCAGTTAGAGTGGAGGAGGAGGGGAAGCTGCAGGGGTGCTACCGTGGAATATTATTTCATTTGACGATGAGCAGTCTTTTGTTGTTTTATTTCAATCACTTAGCGTTGAAAAAAGTAGTTCTGCTTGTCCCAATGTGTGGTGTGACTCAAATAAAATGAATAAAAATCAATTTTTCTAACATTCTAAATTTACCTTTGTGCAAATAATGAAAGTTGAAAAATAATAATGAATAATGAAAAAGTCACCTACTCAACACTGAAAAAATGAAACGGGAAACTGGGAATTGACTTTCATTGGCCTAATGGTAATAATAATATTGATGCAATACCCTTTATGTGCTGTGAATAAGTTTGGATGCAAATTGTAATAATGGATGATATGTTTTTAGTGTGTAAAAAAGAAAACGTTGAAACTATGCAAAGGGAATGATTAAGCCTGAAAAGATCAAATAACTGATTTTATATGCATTAATAGTTTTGTAATGCATTTGATTTTGATGTGATATGTTAACTTTTAAGTTAGTGTTTATAACTAGTGGTACAGGTGCAGTGGGGACGTGGTACAGGTGCAGTGGGGGTATCAGGAATAAACAACGAAGGAAAGAATGACTTTTAAAAAAGTGGTACCATTCATGAACGCAGCTGTTTTTAATATTTTGTCCCACCAGAAGTATGTAGCGATATCCTAACTTCATGCAGTGCTAATGTGCACGTAGCAAGAAGGTGCTGTTGCATCCGTGAGCACATGTAGTCAGGTTGAGTGATATGTGTGCAAAATAGGTTTAAGAGATGATATCATGTCTACTTCTGGCCATGCAGACTATGGTGTGCATATTTAAGTGAATATTGTCTGCTCTTTGGAAAAAGACTTGAAAATTGTGTCTGCATAAGTTTGAGCACTCAAACTCTCAATCTTGAACTCCAATAGCAAACATTCTTATATAAGAGCCCAGGCTTTTCAAAAGTACACAAAATAAAGAATGCACGATTCAGTGAAATGTAGTGGTTTTCAAGGCCAACTCAGAGGGTGTATTGGGTCCATCCCACAATGCACCAGTTTTTGGAAATTATACCTCAACATGGTCATGTGATCCCACATAAATCATATTCTTAACACATAAAAACCTGACTTCTACACTCATTTGAGCCCACAAAGCGCTAGTACTTTGAAATGTCTTGTGGTTCTTTAAACTTCTCGGACACTATTTATCCTTAAGTACTGACATGCATTTTGTACAGTACAGTATAGGCACATTGCAATGCATTATGGTATTTTTTCAAAACACCCTCTGAGGCCAACCCAAAGAGACCAGTCGCTAATTGGACTTTCAACAAACCTTGAAAATGGATGTCACATTGTTTATTTTGAAGTATTTCATAGTTTAAATGTGTAAAGATGGTTTACCTCATGTTATATCTGAACACTGAACAACAATCTGTGTATTATTCTGACTTGTGTTAGGTCTAGCATGTATGATCACAACACTTGAATATGCCTTAGGCAAAACCAGCATTTTTTTTATGCGGTACTTAACTCATGTGACCCTAAGAGAGTGAAGTCTCAAACGTAAAGCTTGTGCATCCCTGAGTGACTAACCACTTTCGAGGATCAAACTTCAAGTAGAGCGTAAACGATGAACGTAAAAGTAAGATAATTGGGATAAGGGGAATTGTCAACAACCTTTTGATCTCTATGAAATGGCTGATCCCTGGAAGAGAATTTCACCACCCATGTGAAACTTGTCGTGCTAGATCCAAAAATGCATTGCGTACGCTCACTCTGTAAGCTTGACACTTATTTTAATATTATGTTGTATAGAAAGGATTTATTTGTACAAATTGTATAGGTATAGCAAAGTATTTGTTATATAAGCAAAGAAATTGTAGTATATTGAAGCTATTGTAGACCAAAAACTGTTTTAAAAATTGTTTAGATATGGATTAATTTGAATGCAACAGCTAGTGGTGGATTTGGGTCGGGACGAAGTTACATGGGGTTGGTTATTAAAGTGTAACATAACATAAGTTATTGTCTTATCGTTTTGAATCTCTTTAAAGTGGTGGATTGATCTTTGTCTATCATGTTCTCTACTTGATATAGTCTGGCACTTGCACGTACACACCATCAAGTAGCGTGGAAACAAACTTGCCGTTTACGTAGAGCATTGCATAATCAAGCATAAGCATAATGCATTTTGTAAAATTCGATTCAGTACTCCTAATATTGATGCTTAAAGGTGCATGTTCCGATCATTTGGACCCCTCCCTGATTTACACGGAAGTAGTATCGAGTTTGATAATCAAATGAAAGGCCCTATTTTGGGCTTACGATAAGTCTATAAGATAGTGCTGGGTGATAGATCATATTTTCAATCAAACTTTTTTCCATTACTCACAGTAATGAAAACAAAACGTTATTTGGAGGAGGTTACAAAGGTCGTAGGGCCCCAAAACCCTCACCCCCCTTGGAATATATTAACACGGAAGAAACAGGGCATAACTATCAAGAAACGCCAGAAGGTTACACTTGTAACCCATTTCTTGTTAGAACTAAATTATAGTCAACTCTTGGTTCACTGTAGTTGTATGGCGACTCTTTGCATGCCTTGTTAGTAAGGTCTCTACCAGACATGGAACCATTTTTTGGACATCAAGGTCAGTTATAGATATCACCAACATGTGGCTTATGTCATAGGCTGGATTTTTGTTTTTGGCTAGAGTGACCCCTGACACTCTGCAGTTCTTTCTCTTTCATATCGCAGTGCCCTAGTAATTTGACACTAGGTATAGGTAGTGCAATAACATTATTTTGCACACATGGAGTATGTTACCTCTTAAATTTAGAAAGTTTTCTTGTATGACTACTAAAAAATAAATTCTTTTTTTTCCCTTTGAATGCCACTCTGGCTTATTATTAATGCCACTATTGTGTAGTGTACCTTTGTGGTTTGTGTGTGTTTTTTGCATCTTTTGCTATGTTGTGTGAATGGAAATTTAAATGTTCATGTAACAAAAAAAAATGTGGTACATAAAATTAAAAATGTGCAAATGTGGGTATGACAGCAAACATTTAAATTCCAGGTTTTGGGGGGGGGAGTTCTCACATTGGGAGAAGTATGGTTATGTACCCCTTATAAGTCCCTCATTTCAGGCTCTTTTTCGGTTCCAGTGGAACCCCCATTTTAGGCCCATTTCCAGAGACCCTACTTTTTTCATGTCCAAAGCCAATTTCATTCCTATTCTAAACAAAATTAAAAACTAACCACATTTCTTTCTTCAAAACCCCTCAAAGTCGCTGGAATTGAGGGAGAATCGCAGCTTTTTCTTAAATTTTCTGACAATCACTAGTTTCGGAGACCCCATTTTTGGGCCTCAAATCAGCCCCCCCCCCGGTACAGGTTTTATTATAGTCGATTCGCGTTGATACGTTTGGTCCCCCGGTTTTGGACCTTTCATTCATAGTGGAGAGGGAAAAGGAAAGATTCAAATGCACGTGCCACCCCGGTTTATCTTGGAGGACACGCCGTTCATATAACCCACTCACCTGCCCTACAGACAATTTCATCAGTAGGGAAACGCACAATAGTGTATTTTCCTGTCTTGACATCCCCTCACAATAATGATTAACGAAGTCCCTTGCGCCTCATTGAATTTTTCACCTCGGCAAAAATGGTACGTGTCACATATCAGATGAATCTAGTATAAGAAGCCAGAAAGCCAAATTGAAAAAAAGACCAAAAGTTGCAGGATACCTGTAACTGACAAAATTTTTGTAAGTACTTTGGTATGACAGGCTCAGTGAAATACTTGGTTTGACAGTGGGAAAGTTTGCCTTTATTAAATGGTTGCTTTGGGGTGAGTTGGTGGCTGACAGGAAGGGGAATGTCTATGTAAATGCAATTTAGCTTTATACCATAGATCCAGGGTTTATAACTCTGACCATTCTGACCATTACATATCAGGTCAACAGGGATTATTTCTGTCTTCTACAATTTCTGGAATTGAAAAATTGGGGAAGATGTCAATGGAAGAAAATTCTTTTTATCTTCAAAGTGTAATAAAGTTTGAGAAACACGCCAGTTAGTGAGTACTGTAAATAATTTCTGTTACTAATCTCCCTGGCCTGGGCCATGCACAAGCCCTATCCTACCTCAATGTCATCTATATGTTACTGTTTAATCCCTGATATACCACGTACCTAAGCAATAAATTGTGCAAAATTAAGGTTTTTTAACCTAGATTAGTTAGTCTTGTAGCGTTTTGCTGGCCCCTGGTTGATGCATACTGAAATCATGGTTGACAAGGACAAAGTCAGTATTCCATAGTGTGATGGAGTTGATGGGTGATGGGTGGGGGTAGTCGTAATTGATGAATACAGATCCAATGGGTTGAGGTGATGGTTGGTGGAGACCAGTGGTTGATGGAATATTGGCGTCAGCAGGGGATTCAAGTTTGTTGCCAGTAAGTAGTATGCCACTGCTTTAATATTTGGAGCCATTTTTAAATTGTATTTTGTAGTTTTTTCTTTTATTTACTGAGGAATTTTGCATGTTACGACAAAAACCATGATAGAATGTTTCAATTTATAATATTCCAAGTGATCCAAAATTCAATATTTTTTGTTTTATCAACTAATATTGGACAATCAAGTATGATTTTGCACTGTTTGACCTTGCCATTATAGCTTAGCCAATTTGAGCATTTCTGGGAAGCCCTTTTCAATTTTTTTTTGAAATTAAAATAAAAATGCATTTTCATTAGGTTTTTTGGGCTACTACTGGGAACAAACTTGATTTTTTGTTTGGTCTTAACAGTGAACAATTTCACTTGGCTAAGGCCTATACCCAAACATCCTTTTCGGAAAAAGACTACCCTAACCGACGATCACCGCAAAAAGGTGGTAGCGTTCTTTTTTTTCTTGTTAGATCTAGGGGCAATTTCCCCCAAAAAAAACGGGTCCGCTCCGTGATTTTTGAAAAGTTGAAAAAAATGCATTTAAGGGACATTAGGATATGGGAAATCGTCACTCATGGGTTTGTTTTCACCCTCATTGCACAACCAAACCGCCACCCTCTGGAGTACAGCTACACATCCTGATGCTCTTGTTTTCTCATTGTCGTCCGGAAATTTGAAGCCTCAAATCCATTTCATTCACAAGATATAAAAAAAAATGCCGATTAATGGTTAAACATCAATTTAGCACTAGCCCGGCTTTGCAACTGCATTATTGGCTTCTACTAACCATCAAAAACGCAAGTTTTGTTCCCATGGTATTTGATGGGCGTAATGTGCAATGCTAGGCTCTCATATAAAGTAGAGAAACATAGACATAAATTTGAACAGCACCTTTTAACATAAAACAATGGCTGTTTTTGTGTCGCCTGCCTTGAGGCAGGAAGACACATAGGGATCACTTGGTCCCTGTAGTCTGTTGTTGATTTGGTCTGTTGTTGTGAAAAAGGGTTAACATTTTGCTTGTAATCTCGCATACTTGATGGATTTAAACCAACTTCTGTCATAGATTGCAACATGGATCCCGCATTTGCTGATGAGGTCAAAGGTCACATACCAAGGTCAAAGGTCTGTGAGGGTCAAGTTGTAAAGATAGGCCTGAAATGTAAAATTTGACCTAAATTGAAAAGTTGAGTTCATTGGAACCAAACTTGAACCATATTGCACAATTTGATCCCTCATATGTTAATGAGGTTCAAGGTCCATCCTAAGGTCAAAAGTCATGTGAGGTAAAGTTGTAAGATAGGTTAAAAATGTAAAATTGACCTAAATTGAAAATTTAAGTTCAATTAGAACCAAACTGGAATCATAGATGCACGCATTTGGGGGTCCCTCATTTTGTTAATGAGTACAACGGTCCATGCCAGGTCCAGGGTCAAATGAGACCTAATCATTACCAACCCGCGCAACGGCAGGCAACACATGCGGGGTCCGAGGAACCGTGTTTTTTTTGTCCCTATCTTGGGAAAGAAATGGATTCAAAAGATGTTAGACAACATGACAGTCAAATACAGCATTCGTCTGATATCAATATTGATACTAGTTTTCTAATAAAGGTCGGGATCCAAAGACAATCGCACACACCTTTAAGAAATGGATGACGACTTCTATACATAATCACGTCCCAGTTTGTATATGCTATCGGGGGGACCTCTAATAGCCAAAAATAGGCTGAATTTTACAGTTTTGGCATGACCCCAGTGTGACAGTGTAAAGGCACTGTGGTTGGTATACATATATGCATGCAGGAAAGCTCATGTCAGTCTTGATGTTGTTTCCTTTCCTGTCTGCCCCCTAGAAAAAATGCAGATCTACACCTTTTGGCTAACTGAAAATCATCAATATCTGCATATACACTATTAATGTATGGCCCCACCCCTGTGTTGGCAGAATAACAATTCTTTCCCTGTACTGGTATTTTTGTGTACTCTTCCAATATTTTTCTTGAATATAACATACACATGCTAGCTCTGTGTAAACTGCGCCCATAGGTGTGTTGTTTTTTGGTGGGAAGCTGGTGTACTAGCAAGGAATTATAAGCTGCTGTATTTTGGACCTAACATGTTTTCCATGTTGTAAGGTAACATGAATATTTTTAACGCTGTTTTATTCTATTCATTTCAAGCTATTTTAGCTCAACACATAAAATAAATGCTGGGTTTCGGCGATCTATTCATCACTCTAACTCGGTGGGAGATTACTTTTGAAACTATCTTGAATGAGAAGGTTTTGCGGATTTCCTTCCTAGCTGTGTCGTTTTATATGTATAGTCCTCTTTGCTTAGAAAACTTTCTGGTCACATAAATCATACTCAAAACCTAGAAGTGTGGCTTTTTTCTAAATCACAGATGAAGGCGTGTTAACAGAACAGATTCTGTTAAGGGGTTTGACGTGTTAGTCATCTACTCGTAAATTTTCTAAAATGCACATATATGTATTTACAACGGTGCTGCTTAAGAATCTGAACTAAAAAATGGGGTCAACCAACTTTGTTTTTTGAGCTATTAGCCAAACAAAAAAGGTATGTTGTCACTTTTTAAAACATGCAAGTCTATGGGAAAAGTCAAAATTTGACGTTTAGTAGCCTACAAATAAAAATTTTCGATAAAATTTTTGTCCTTTCTATAATGTTGAATCCCGAAGTCGTTCTTCAAAATTTTGAAATAAAAAAATGAGGGTCCACTGCCTTACTTTTCCATTACCGCCAAAAAACAACTGAAATTCGGATCAACTTTTTCCAAATTGGGCGTCTTGGTGGGGTGGCAAGAAAAATCTCTGCCACATTCGGCATCAGCAAAGCTAGGAACGCAGGCGTAGAGAGGCGCACTTGTATAAACGCAAACAAAAGCACAGATTCACGGTATCGCGCATACTACCTTTCGCGCCTCAACAACTAAAATTCTTCCATTTGTCCATGAAGGGCCCTCTAAACAGAAAGCGAAGGCTGTAAACGGCGCTTGGCGGAAACAAATACAGCAAAACCCTTTAAACAAAATCAAGGGCAACAGCAAAGTACACAAGTAACTTGTGCAGCTTGTGTGGTATTCTAGTCCACATACAAACAGGATTCCAGCCCTAATTAAAGTTAAGATTAATCTTAAGCAATATTAGCACATTTTTTGAAGAGCGCCCCCAATTTTCAAAAATTTGAATTTTTGCACAGTTATATAGGTAATTGTCTAGGAAAACTATACCTGCAAAGAGAATGCCTAAAAAATGCGTATTTATCACAAAAATAAGCGATTTTAATTAGAATGGGGATCCAGATTGGACTACGGCAGATCGTGGAATGCTACGTTATGTCGTCCATGATGGAAAATAGTTGCCCATCGAGAAAATAATCTAACCCTGAACTATTAAAACAACTAATGGCAGAGCGTAGACACGTACATGGCGCTATTTACGGCGTATTTCATATTGGAGGACGTTTCCAGCAGCGTTTGAATTATTATCGGGGATCCCCGATAATAATTATTCTAGTGACAAAATTCCTTTGTTGTGACAATAGGACATTTTCGGGCTTAACCACTACAGGTAGTATAGTTTTCTAGCCAGTTACAATGCAATCGTGTAAAAATCTCCAAATTTTTGAAAAATTGCGGGCGCTCTTCAAAAAAATGTGCCAAATATTGTTTAAGTGGACTAAGTTGTGTAAAAGATTTATGGGTTCCATGCACTTCCCTTAAAATTAAATTCAACAATGATTTTAGATCTCTTAGACATCTCCTTAAATAATTCAGATGTTACCAAAATGAATTATTGTCCCAAGGGGTCCATTGAAACCCTTATTTTTGGTGCGAAGAATCGGTCTCTGGCCTGTTTTCCACTTAAAAAATGGATCGCCTTGGTTTCAATTGTCGTAAAGAGAGTACCAGGTTCCAAAAATGATCCCTTCATTCTCTAATTGTATTCAGGAAAATAAAAATTAAAAGCAAATGTTTCTTTTGCTCATCACTGAAGTTGTAAGCCTAAGAAGAAAAACAGAGTTGCGATAAGGCATCTTCTTAGTGTAGTATTCCATGAACACAAGTTGTCGATGGAATCTTAAACGGGCATCTTTAATTTCGTTTGACAGTGTATTCATCTTTATTGTGACCAATATTCATTTAGATATTGGAATGCCTCGTACTACTGAACCTGAAAATTACATATAAAACATTTACGCCTCCGGACAATTTGGAAGTGAAATACCTTCTCCTTCCAAGATTTTTTAAAAAATGCAATGATATTAAATTGTTAAGCATAAGAAGTGAATTGTTGGTAGCTTCTGTGACCTTTCTGTGGTGATGATTCACGTGGTGTGGCACAGGGCATCTTATGTGATTTGTTATTTTTATATCAAATAAAAGTATCACCGCTCAGGAAATATTTGTAAATTGTGTACTTTGTTGAACTTACAGGGAAATTCATTTAATTAAAATGTCTAAAAAATAATTTGTTGACTATCCAGTTCTGTCCAGAATAAGAAGCAGACTAATGATGTGAAGGATGCTCATTTGAAGGAGGGTGCACTTCCATTTAAAGGATTCTTAAACAGCTAGAAATGTTAAGCAATTTCATTGGTGATGCCAAGGTCAAATTGACAATTGAAACCCAGAGTACGGGGGGGGCAACGCGTATTGATGTTATTGGAGATGAAGCGCTCGTTTTTCTACAGGTTTTGCTGTGTTTGAGCTCGCCTGCCAACATTGCCTCTCAAGGGTTGTTTGCATGGGTGTCAATGGGTGGTGTCAGTCCTTTCTTATTGTAATTAAGCCGTAAATTGGGTTAAAGATGACCTTAAATTATAAAGGTGTTTAAGAATGAGAATAACGGTATGATTTTGGGAACCGGTACTCTTTTGCATAAAGAACGAGGCCTGCCTCGTTATTCATTCTTCCACTTAAAATAATGGTATCGCCTTGGTTTCAATTCGTCGTAAAGAGAGTACAGGGGTTCTTCCGCGAAACTCAGTCGTAAATCTACGTGCATACTATGTCATGCCTGAGTGGATCAACTTATCCAAAGCACTGTGTAAATGGTATGAAAAGGTCTATTATGTAGGACATACGCATGAGTTAATATACACGTAGGGTTACGCATGAGGTTCGCGAACGGACCCCTGGTTCCCAAAATCATACATTTATTCTCTAATTATGTGGTGCATAATTAAGATTCCCCCACAACAGAAATCACAGAAAATATGCAAATGAGCTCATTATTATTCATAACCTGACCAAAAAGTATATACAGCACACAACCTCATCTATCACCCTGTCATTTTGGAAGTTCATTGACTATTCTGTTTAGGGTGAACTATATAGAGTGGATTAATTTTCTTCCACCCTTGTAGATATCCAGACAGGCATCCACCTTTATGATCACATTGGTCCTCTACAAAATTGCCGGGGCCAAAAATGTCAAGTCCCAAGCCTAACTAAGGTGACCTGTTCAAATCCAGCTGGAGCACACTGTTTTTGGTCAGAGCTTATGTGCACCAACCTCTCTAGGGAAGATAAGGCAAAAAAGTGTTTGTTTGTCGTAACCTAACCAACCCTAGAAAAACCTGCCGACCCCAATTTTTTTTTAATGCAGATTAGCACAAAATAATAAATAAAAAAACATTGCCGACCGACTCGCCCATGATTTTCATTTACAACTTTTAAAAAATATTTTGCCAACACAAACACAAAAAGCATCAAAACAAGACAAATATTACATGTTTTTAAGGATGGGAGAGGACACCACCTAGAGATGAGTATATGAAATGGATACGGGTGTAAGGCTGGCAGCTTCCAACCCTATGGACACTTCGGTGACAGTGATGTGGCAAAAAATAGGAGTCCTGTTGGGCGAGAGACTACCAATTGCCCCCAATGGGGGGTTTTTTCAAGTTTTTAAAAAAAAAAAAAATTAGGGGTCTTTTTAGGTGAAATTTTTTGTAAAATTTCTAACAAAAATAGGGTGTCTGGAGGTGAAAATTCCAACAAAAAATGGGGTCTTTGGTGACTAGTGGTAAATTTCAAAAAATTTGTGAACTTTTGGTGACAACGATGCTCGACAAAATGGGGGGTCTTAACAGCCTTGCAAATGCCATCATCACCTCCAAAAGGGATGCCCCCCTCATAGCCCAATGGACTGTTCAGATGATATAACAAAGGAGCAAGGCGTTTCTTTCTCAAACAAGTCTTGCCCCCTTCATGATCCAAAAATTGAAGTACATTTGCAAAAATGGGGTCAAAGTTTCATCAATAGGGTTCAATGGATGGCCAGCTATCCCCTGAATCACTCCCCATGAGTCTTGGACCAGTTGTGGCTCCTGAATGAAATTTGGCTACCATCAGACTGATTGTATGGTAAAACAGAATTTACGGAATTTGGGGTCAAAGGTCCATAAGTAATTGATAGTATTGTTTATTTATAAGATCATCAGAGGGTTAACCTGTATAAACCGCAACATGGATCTTGGACCCACAGTGGTTTTCTTTTAAGTTTGTGGGTATAGCTCTTGTGCCTAGAAGGGCACAGGGTCACTAAGAGGTCACCCTGAACACTCCAATATACATGGGTCGTGGTTCTGGGCCAGATACACAGCCCAATTTTTTAATCTTAAATGAATTGGGGTCATGGTCATAAAGTTATAGAGTGTCAAATTTGGTTATACCACACATGAGGCTGGCCTGTGGTACTTTTGAAAAAAAGTTTGGTGGTTATATAGGGGCTTTGGACCAGTGGTTTTTTTGACCACAATTGGTGATAATAGCAACAAAAAAATGTTTCTGGGACAGAAAAGCAAATTATAGATTTTAAAGAATGACCCTTTATTTGGCCCACATGGCCTTTAACCCCATCTGTTACACATGTATAGAAGAATATAAGGTTCAAAAATAACCCTTTTTTGTGCTGTATCTAGCTTTCCCAATCCACCTTTCCTTCACTTATGAACAAGGTGATCCTAATGACCTTGACCCTGGTATGGGCCATCCTGGCTTATTGACTTGGGTTTTCCGTTTTGTTTGGGTAATACTGTAGGTCTCATTCTGTATTTGTATTTTTGTATTGTTTGTCGATTTTGCTGAATAAAGAATAAATAAAAAAAAAACATACACACACCTTCAATCTAATAAATATTTTATTAAAATCTATTTGCTATTAGGGACTTCTACATGAAACCTCTCCCCTCCTGTACAAGAAATGACCTTGATTATGTGACATTTATCCTTCCATGACATGCAACAGTCTATGTGGTGCACTATGATTGCATAAAAAAATAACCTGGTGTGGTTGCCAATTGGAGTAACATTGGTAGAAAGGATTTTCAGGAGGGGGGGGCAGGGACACATGAAGGTGCATGGAGGCGGGAGGGGGAACTTTGGAATTTGATGGGTTTTGTTAAAAAAGGTGATTAGTGGGGGGGGCTCTAGGGATTTGAGCCACTCCACCAAAATAAAATTATTGGGGTGCCCAGCCCCCCCCCCAAGCCTCTCCTAAGCCCATGTTAAGATGTCCATGCACGAGCCATGTAAACTTTAAGAACATACCCTTGTACGGGCTATGGCAAACATACAGAATGTGATTAGCAGTTTTCCTGCATTAATTGTCACAAAAAGGATTTCTATGTTTTGCCATAAGCCAGCTCGTGGCAACAAGACAAAACCTCAACCTTTTTGGTAAGTCGAGGGGACTAGGAGGTGCATCACAAATACACCTTTAAAATGGAACATTACCAATCACATCAAAGAACTGTGTTAGTTTATAGTCTGGAGATATATGGGTTCCATACACACCCTAAAACTAAAGTCTAACATGATTTTTAGCACAACAATGCCATCTTCAAGAATCTGATGTTATCAAAATCCAATATTGTCCCAATGGCCAAGGGTCCGTTGGCGGCCATTTTGAATCACATATGGGAATCAATCGTACAAAGTGGTTCAATTAGTTGAAAAGTATCTTAAGTAAGTACCTCAATCATAAGGAATCAGAAAATATCTAATTTGGCATTATCTTTTTAGGTTCAGTTATGGTGAACATGTTATCAATGAACCTTTGATTGGTCATTGTACAGGTGAGCAAAATTTTCAAAATGCTTCAATCTTGATAAAAAATTGGTGTCAAAGTTTGGTATGAGTTCATGAGCAATCCGGATTTGTAGAGTTTCCACGAGTAAGGATCTTCCATTTTGGTTTATATTTAGGGAGCAAAGACAATTCCCATACCACAATAAGCCTTACAATGACCGGATGTTAGCTTGTACACCAAAATTTTAACACCTTATATATCTTAAAAAATCCTTGTTAATAGTGCAAAACTATACTGTTCGGATTGGCTCAGCTCATACCAATCAGCTTGTACACCAAATGTGTCAAGATCCATGTATTTGGAAAGTTTTGTAATGTACAATGACCAATAAGGACTGCTATCACTTTTCACCCATGATCTCTGTATTTGAAATCACAAAATATGCTAAACTTATTATTTTCTGATTCCCTTATGATGAGATCAATCATTTGAGATACATTTTAATGAATCGAACCACTTTAGATGTCTGATCTCTTTAGATCCAAGATGCCCGCCAAACGGACCCCGTGAGACATATTTGATTTGGAACATCCAAAGTTTCTTTAAGGAGAGTCGTATAGGCTAGCGGTGCAAGATTCTCATACGTTTTTACTAAGGTGACGCACCCTTACAAGTACATAATTTTTGTTTAAAACCACTGTCTAAAATATCAAAATAAGTTCTACGCGTGTTCTCATTCTAGTATGTGCACATTTCGTGAAAATGAATTTAATGTCATCACAATTTATGCCCACTGCATATTCAGTGACTGTGGGTGTATACCATGATTCATTGAACTCCAGCAAATAATTGGGGCTATTGATAAGTAAATCGCCCGGGGTATGAATAGGATGAATTAGGACAACGGATCAGATTCTCTGGGACTGCAAAAACCATGTTATTTCCATGACGGTAAAAGCTTTGAATTGTTTCAACCGCCGGTTTAAGTGAACTACATCCTCATTCACGAATTAAAATTAAAATAAAACTCTGCTTGGAGTAGTTTCCGTTTAATAACTTTGAATCGTATATTTTCATCATTGATCCAAAAGAAACGAAGATGAGTAAAAATCATGAAAGAAGTTTGATTGGCAAGCTATGACCTAAACCATTCTTGGTGCAGAACCAACACCAATTCCCTAACTTAATCATATTAATTATGGGGACATCTTTTCTATTCAATTAAAAGTTTGTTCGGCCACCGGTTCACATGCATTTAATATAGAGTGAATGATTTTCGATTTCTGCTTATGAAATTCAATAAATTGCATAGAAATGGGGTTACGCGGCAGTTACGGGTTTGGTTCTGCACCAAGATGTTAGGACACAGTTTGCCAAACAATTTTTTTCTCAGTAGCTGTGTTCACCTTATTTTCCCTTTCGAATAAAGATGAAAAATATACGGGTCACGAAGGAAATGAACACACAGAGAACCTCTAACTTTATTTTATCGGTGAAAGAGGACGGGTAATTTGTGTTCCAGGTCATGAAAATAGCTTAATCTAAATCGGGGTGATGGTTATAGCACTGCAATCTTTCAGTTGCATGGGTTAAACAATGATCTCTGCAGTTCCAGATGACAAAAGAGTCTGTGAAGTGTTTTTGGTCTTCTACATACCGAGCGGATTTACTTATCAATAGCCCCAATTATTTGCTGGAGCTCAATTTGAAATCATGGATACACCCATAGTCACTGAGATTCAGTGCATAAATTGAGATGACATTAAATTCATTTTCCGAGAATGGGCACATCATAGAAGTGAGAACAACGTAGAACTGATTTCTGTAATTTTACAAAGTTATTTCGGAAGAATATGTACTTCCCAGGGGTGCGCCACTTGGTCCGATCGAGCATCTTTTTCGCTTTGGCATCATGGCCTAGTAGACGATGCCTAGTAAAAATCATGTAGAATTTAGTTTCGGAAAGGAGGAGTGCATTGGCGATCCATGCCAATTTCTACACTTAACAAAATTATATTAATTGGTAGAATGAAAGAAAATAATATATAGTAATCAATAAAAGAGTGATAGAAGTTATATAACGGTGACGGTGTGCCCTACGGGTTCCGGAGTGAGTATTCAGATGCATTATAGAATCGGCGAAAAATATAAAGTTCAGGATAATACAAATGGCAATGGACATCTTCAGTGGCGGTAAACAGGCGGGGGGGCCCACGCCCGTTGGCCCCCCCCCCCACCCCCCCCGACGACTTTGGCCGGGCCCCCCGAACAAATTTGCAACAAATCATGCTAAATCCAGAGCATTGTTTCTCGCAATCCCTGACCGGGAAAAAAATTGGACTTTTGACCCCCCTGCAGAGGGAACATTTTCTCCAGACTGGGGAAAAATTGCCCCCTCTCAGAGCGTGCAGGACGTTACGCCACTGCACATCTTATTATACGGAAAGACGTAGCATAAAATACACAGGTCTAATTTTAATGTTTTAAGGTTTATAGAATATTTACAGATGACAGGTTTTACACATATAGACCTACTACTGTCCGTTCAATTAGCTTAGACCCTCGTTTTTTTAATTAATATTAGAGAAGGTAGAACAGAGCCAGCGAAATATATCCGCTGGCCTTCTGTTTCGGTATTTCGTTGCGGCGGTTGTTTTTGTAAATTAGCACAGGTAAATAATAAAGATGGCAGCTTCCATGAATGGTTGTACATTGTCGGAATAATCTGGATTTTTTTCGCAAGGAATACTCCAAGGACCATGCAAACCATCTGGTACGTCTTATTTAGGATATTTCATTATATAGTGCCGCGATAGATTATGGCCAATAAGTCCTTTAAGAAAGTACAATGTCCAATAATTCGAAATGATTGGAGCATTTTTAAAAGTTTGCCCATGTGTAACCTTTAAATTGGCCCAATATTGAAAAAGGTGTGACACCACAATTTGAGAGTACTAACTACCTAAGGTTGATAGGGGTTCCATACTAACTACCCAGGGTGTGTTCAAACCTCTTCTGTAGTGAGGGGGTAAACAATGATGTTGAGTGGGTCCGTGCTCCTCCTCTATACACAATACAGGAGGTAGCAGGGATGGATACTACTGATACAAGTCTTAAAGCGTTGGGATACAGTTAGGCAAACGATCCGGTTACTTGGGGTGTAAATGACAGATTCGCATTTAACCCTACTATACCAAAACATTTTGTGTCAGATATTGATACCAAAAGGACATCTTTAACAAAAAGTTTTGCTACTTCAGCTTAAAGTAAGAAGCCAGAAAATGTCGTATACTTGGACCATCACTGTATACCTGTCTTCCACTAGTAAACAAACTTCTAGCCACACCTCGTTGGCCTACGGCAACTGCATTATAGCCATGTTACTGGATTGAAGGAAATTGTTTACAAGGGATTGGCTATCCCCTAAGGAGGCGGTGAGATTGTGCACCCGTCTTCAAAGCCCAATGAGGGATCATGTCTGTAATCATTTCCGGTTATGTGAACATAAAAAAATAGTGCTGGTAGTGAACATGTGAATTTTGAGTTTCGTGCTGTAATGGATCCTCTAATGTTCAACATTGTTTTAAATGTCAGAACATCATTTGTGTTCCCGCTTTGAGAAGAGGTCTTGGAAACCGAAAAACTGCTGATTTCCCGGCTGATTGGCTTACTGAGATGGATCTCCTTGCTTCCTGTCCTACAGGTACGGGTTGTCCATCAGAACCTGGTGTACATCATTGCCCGGTAGTCCATCAGCACCTGGCCGTCCTTCCATTCCTTTGGGTCCTACTTTACCAGATAAACTGGTACTCCTGCATCCCCACGATCTCCACGCTCAAACTAGGGCCCTGAGGGCAGTGGGCCAGGCGGGCCCCTTTCTCCGACCGATCCAAGGGTTCACCTTTATTCTCCTTTTATGCCCAGCTTCCTTTCAAGCCGTCTCTTCCGTGCAATCCGTTGGAACCAACAGAACCTGGAACTCCTGGAACGCCTGGTAAGCCCACGGGGCCCTGACAGCATGAGTTACATGTGTCAGATGGACTTCCATCAGGTAGCACTGACGACGATGTACAAATAATATGGAGGATTGCTATGATAATTGCGACCGTCGTTGCCATTTCAAGAACCTATGAAAAAAAGATCAGGAAGAAGGATTGGCTTATTTAGAGCGTTTAAAATAAAACAGACATTCGAACTTTCAATCGAATAAAATAAATAAACAAAACAAGCAAACAAACAAACAAACAAAGAGTATGTCTATGGTGCTGCTGAGGAGGTGGTACCAGAAATGACATCATTTTGAAATTAGAATTCAATGGGCATACGTGAAAACATTATGTAAAGGTATGGTACTAAATATTTGAAATGTCACATGTTCAATTAAAGTTATTAGATATGCAACACATTATCACATTGAATATTGAAGGAAATTGTATTACGATTAGGAACCCTAGCTTTATGGTAGATGTGCAGTCCTAACACGTTCGAGAACACGATCAACACAAACGCTGAACAGTTTATGTTTAGAGCAAGTTTCAGTAAAATTAATGTGTTAATTTTTCGTTGAAAATGAATTATATACATGCAGATGTGGCGTTGTGTGATTGGACAAATTGGTGACAAAACATGCAATTTAGTTCTCAAGTTTTAATCAATAATAATTTTAAACAGGACTAAATAATATTTATTTGATCCAAAATGTGCCCTATTTTAATAGTATAACAACTAAATTCATCTGAGATACCACTGACAGAAATTTCATTATGTTAATTTCCAACCAATATGCAATGATTTTAATATGAGATTATCACTAAGAAAGAATCACATCAATGAATCGATCTACAAATCAATAAATCAATCTATAAATAAATAAAATCTATAAATAGATAAAATCAAGCAATGGGAGTGGGTGGACCACTGGTTAGATTATGAACATTTGATGCTGGAGGTCCCGCAATGAGATTTAATGGTGTTCTTGTACTTCTGGATGTAATCTACGAGCTATCGATTATAGGACTATAACTTGAAAACCGATTTTTTTTAAAATTCTTTATAATTATGGTAGTATGTTGTTACCTATGGCAAAGCTAATTAATCTTGAAAATGGGTCAAAGATCACCCAATTTGCATAATAATGGGTATTTCGGTTACGGCTTTTAGACTAGAGGAGATTTTCAAAAAGGGTGCTTAATTATAAGGAAGTACAGGCATTTGTTAGTAGAAGCCGCAGCGTTTCAAAAAACTTTTCTAGACTTATTTTTGTGCTGATAATGAAAATACCGGTGGCTTTGCTGACTTTTGAAAGCAAAGGGGTCAAAATGTGAAAAATTCAAAATTGCCGCCAAATGCAACATATTTCATATATGTATTTTAAATATTAATGCATATACTTTTAAGAGTTATCAGACCTTTTATATACTGTCCCTTGAAGCTGACCATATTCCAACTAAAATTCAAAATGACCACCAAAATACTATACAAATCATGACGAAACATTAAAAATACTTCCTTAAATGTGATTTTTTATTAAAAAAAATGTAAAGAAAGGACAGATACATGGAGAAAACCTGTATCCAGTGAAAGGAAGACCGCTTGAGGTGATTTCACATCTAAATGCAATGACATTCTATTATAGGTTTCCTTATTAAAAGCCAAATTTGAGAGAATAACAGGTACATGAAGTGAATTTGAACCGTGTAATATCTTTTCTCACCTAGTTCCTTATTTCAAGGTTGCATTTTACAAGTTTCTTTACTATCTGATTTCTGATATGCCTATGATATGTTTTGTTGAATTTTGTAGGCATAGCTGTAAGTCCTGCTTTTATGTATGCAAAATATAAATTGTAGACTGGAATATCTGGACCTTCGAAATGACATGCAAGACATTTGGAAAGGCCCAACAGCATATCTTCCAATATATTCCGTAGGATGTGAAGAGCAACGCCAGACGATTAAATGATAGTTATATACTCCCCGCCTAAAAAATCCGAACGATGTTGAAATGGCCATCAACGTGCTCAAACTGCTTTCAAATGACGCGCCAATCCAGCTGGATAAATCTCTCAAACTTCCACATCATGCTTCCGTTATCAAGGAATTACGGACAACAGCAGGGGGGGGGGGGCCAAAGGGGGACAAGATTCCCACAGGGGGGCAGCTGCCCCCTGCCCCCCCCCCCCCCCCTACGGCTACGCCACTGGCGACCAGGTCAATAAGCAAACACATTACGCGAACAACGCTCCTGGCATTTATTATTATAATTCACCTACATACCTACATACCTTTTTAATACAGTAATTTATATCGTTCACATTTTTTAGGCGGGGAGTATATTTTCCCATTATTAGTGATTGGTCCCGAACAATCGTGTAGTGTTCAGTCAGCTTGTTCTTTCAAAACTGACCCGAGCTACAACACACTTTCCAAAAATGAGATTGGCATATGCCTCAATTTCAGCAAACTAAGACGCTCAGATATGGTCTTACTTTTCAGTCAAACGAAATATTTGGGATCTTTAAGATGCTGACACAGCTTGACACCACAACCATTGTTGCAAAAATAGTGAGAGTTAATGCAAGTGGCTCACAGATTCCGCAGGCCTATAAGACTGCCATAAACTAAACTCAAATATTAGGGTGTGACCCCTACGTGTGCATGATACAGATTAGATGTGGAAAAATGGAATGGAAGAATGTTCTGTCGGTCATCCTAAAGCAGCCCAAACTATCAATCATGTTTATGATAGAAAAAATGTTCTTAAATTATTGACTTCAATTAATAAAAAAGCTTTGAACCATATGCATGCATATGAAAACATTCGGTACCATGCAAATGATCATTTTTGGAGGTAAGAAAATCATATTTTGGCAAAAAAGCGGTCATCGAAAACTCCATAAATCTCACATTCCCAATACTGGGGAAATCACTGTTTCATGGTAAGGTCATTTTAAAAGGTCAATGCACAAATAAGTTTCTTCGGAGTTTAAAAATAAATAAAACCGAAAAAGTAAAAAGCAACCATTTCGGGATATGTGAAATATGGTAGTTGAGCGGAATATGCCTAATATCAAATTTGTGGTCTTAATATAAAATGGATATCTGGAATATATGATGAGAACAATGGTGTATTATGGAAAAGAATCGAAGAGCATTGGTTTTTCCCCCTGGGAGACCTGCATTTCTTACTTTTACTAAATTGTAAATCTGAAGATGTGGTAGACATTATCAGTGGTTCGAATACTATTTCTTTATCCAGACCTATTAAAATCATGATATTTTCTGCAAAATAAGGGTAATAATATTACTATATCCAACAATGCTATTTAAAAGGGGTAATGATAATATAAGACACAATGGTAGCGTTCTCTTCGTTATATAGAATGGGTGCAACATGGGATGATTTATTTGAATGGCATTCGCATTATTCGCATATTTGTATTGTGTTCTAAAATACACTATTTTGAAATCGTTTTAAGTGGTGGTGGTATATTATTGTCTTGATGCTATGTTCCTTTGACGTAAGTTAGGAAAAATGGTGGAACATCGAAGAAAAGGAATACAGTATTTAATCAAGGTTTAATAATTTTATCATCGTAGTCGGTCCAATAAATAAAGAATGATAGATGATATGGTGTTGACCACCAAAACACCTTTTTCCTTTTTCTACTTGTTCAATTAGAGATTCAAAAAGTAGTCCAAAGCAGGAAAAAACAAAGAAAAACGATTACTTTAAAATCGTGAAAACTTGAATAATTGGAATGTACTCAAAACTTACTTGAAATTTGGAAGTAATACTTAAATATATGTATATTGTTGATATTGTGAATTGTTAAAGAAATATAATGAACATAATAAATACAGAATTTAGGACTTTACCTCTTTGAGGTTTAAAGATAAAAATATGAGTAGTTTTACAGTGGTGGTGTCAGTATTTACAAGATATCCTATTCATTTCATTTAGTCGAAAGGTTAGAACATACTGTATCTGGTAGTCTAGTTTACTGAAATTGAGACATGCCGATCTCTTTCTTGGAATGTATGTTGTAACTCAGTTTAGTTCTCAAAAGTAAATCCGAGGATATCTAGCATTTTTTATAGTCCACACAATTTCCTTCACTTCCTATGGAATGACGGCGATCTGATATTGCGAGATATGCGATTGGGCTTTTTGAAATGTTGTACTTCAGTCGAAAGAATCACCTTATATAGTCCTCTCGATTCCAGGCATTCTAGGCGTTGTACCGTTTGGGAACACTTGGGGCGTCCTAGTGGTCAAAATTAAATATCCAGATGACAAGGCCAGGACTAACTTTACGTTATGTTTTGTTTTTGCAAAGTGTTTTTGGATAGACGCTGTTACAACCAAAATAGCGGGGTTGTTATTGGCAAAATAATTCCAATACAGGCTTGATTCAAAAAGAAGTTTAATCATTTTATTGTTGTAGTTTAATTAAAACTTCTTTTACGAATTCATGTAAACTAATACTGTCATTAGAAAGAGCAGTTTCTGTATGTCTAAATAAAAAAACAATGATTTTCTCATGCCACCCGAGTTATAAATAATTTGAATAAAACCACCCTTTTCCTGACTGCCCACATATGGGGAACTTGCATTAGTTTCTATAGCAGCAATCCATAATGCGTGAACAAGACAAACCTCCATTGGTTTACAACTTTCATTTGTTACAATGAAGTTTTTACTGTTATTGATCATACTCAAATCCATCAATCAAGAGCACATTTTAAACTCTGACAATTTCCATGATATCTAATTTTTAACGCGCGAGTCTCACACTGTTTCCTCTTGGTTGACTTCTCTTTATAAGAATCAGCTGTCATTGCATGTTTTGCAGTTGTTTGACAAATATATAATTGCAGAAAGAGTTTTGGTTGAAAAATATGTGTATAACTATATATTGCTTCTACACTGAGCGCAAGAAGTACTTAAGTCCATATTTGATGCTTTGAGTTTACAGTCCTTCAACGTTTTAAATATTGTAAGGGACTTTAATGGAAAGAGATATCCAATTTAAATATTTAGCATTGTTATTGGAAACATAACTTTGGGATTAATGGGTAGGCAAAAGTGGTGCTGTGGGCAAATTGTGTACGAGATAAATCAATATATCGATTGTGGCTAATCTTTTTGCGCTCAAATTGGACTAATGGTAGCCGTTTGATGGCTAAAAACGTCCCAGAATTACTCAAAATTCCTAAAAAGTGGACTAAACAATCTCTAACCCTCTATACATGGGTGACTATAACCCTGGAAATGTGATCAGCAATTGAATTCGAATAAATCAACAATTTTTTTGGACTTAGTACTTTTGCGCCAATGGCGTCTTCATTGTTTCATTGTGCTAAAACATGTCAAGATTTTTCTAGGATGTCTTAAAAGTGGACAAAACGACTACAAATAGTAAATTTGTTATACCAATATTTAAAAATAGCGTATTTTTTCTCTGACATCCTGTTATCTGTCTTAACGCAGATAATCACCCCTTGGAGTTGTACGTTGCTATGTATATCACTGTTGCTATGGGGTGGACTTAAGTGTTCTCGTTTTTGCCATAAATTGGTGTTTTGCCAAAATGACCGCCCTAGAAAGCATGTAATTAATTTTTTTTGAAACCAAAAAACCTAATTACTATATTTTATGAACCCGAATGAACTAAAAACCAGTGGATAACCTCCATTTGTCCAAATGTGGAGTTCAGTCTTTTTTTGCACTCAGGTCGTCAGTTTGTAAACCCATGGACTGTCTTGTTCATGTTTTATTGATTTGGTGTGAATAGAAACCGATGCAAGCATACCCTAGTGTACATCAGGAAAAATGGGTAAATTTTTTATTCAAATGAGTACAACTGGGTTTTGGCATGTGCAAATTTAAAAAATTCTTTTTTATAATGATTTTTTTAATCATGTTTTTTTGTTGTTTTCAATGATTATAATTTAACAAAGAAGTCGTTTTATATTTTTTTTTACTAAACCATGACAAAAACTTAGCCAGATACTAAGGCCAGATACTTTACTTTGTTAGTTTTTCGAGTGGTTGTTGGATACAGGCTCGCTGTTTACACCAAAATACGGAGTGTTTTGCAAAATAATTCCAAGCAGGCTGATTCAAAAAGAAGTTTAATCATTTTAACTAAAAAATTAAAAAAAATCTGTAACGAATTCATTGTAAACTAATATGTCATTTAGAAAGCAGTTTCTGTATGTCTAAATAAAAAAAAAGAATTTGCTAATGCCAAACCCGATTTATACTAATTGAATAAAACCACCCATTTCATGACTTCACCCATATGGGGAACTTCATTAGTTTCTATAGACATCAAATCAAATAATGCGTGACAAAGAAACCCTCCATTGGTTTACAACTTTCATTGTCCAAATGAATTTTACTTTATTCATACTCAAAATCCCTCAATCAAGAGCACATTTTAAACTCTTACAATTTCAAATGATATCTAATTGTAATCTCGCGAGCTCTAGCACGGTT